>VWZP01009913.1:655561-785503 GCA_013396995.1 Dicaeum eximium | reverse complement strand
GGATGCCGGCCGGGGCCGGCCGCTCCCGGCACCATGCACACCGTGCAGAAGGACACCACCTTCACCAAGATCTTCGTCGGGGGGCTGCCCTACCACACCACCGACTCCTCCCTCAGGAAGTACTTCGAGGTCTTCGGGGATATCGAGGAGGCGGTGGTGATCACGGACCGGCAGACCGGCAAATCCCGAGGATACGGCTTTGTAAGTGCCGCTCCGCTCCGCGGCGGGACGGGCGCTGCCCCCCGGGCGCCGGGCAAGGGCCGGCAGCGGAGCCCCGGGCTGGCGAGCCCGCCGGTGCGGCGACCGACCCCCGGCGTGGCCGGACCAAGTCCCGGCGTGGCCGGACAAACTCCCGGCGTGGCCGGACCAACTCCCGGTGAGGGCGGACCAACTCCCCGGGAGGGCGGNGTGGCCGGACAAACTCCCGGTGAGGCCGGACAAACTCCCGGTGAGGCCGGACCAACTCCCGGTGAGGCCGGACCATCTCCCGGTGAGGCCGGACCATCCCCCGGCGTGGCCGGACCATCTCCCGGTGAGGCCGGACCATCTCCCGGCGTGGCCGGGCGCACCCTCCGGTGCCGGGCGCTGCGGAGCCGCCGCCCGTCCCGTCGCTGCCGCGGAGCCTGTGCCCGCTGCGGGAACGAGGGGCTCGGTCAGGACAAAGGCTGGGCTGGGGGCCCGGGAGGAGCCCCCCGTGTTGGCCGAGGCCGTGCCGCTCCTTTCAGCACCTGCTCCCCCCTCCCGATGTCCGTGCGGGGCTCGGCGCGGTCCCCGCATCCCGCCTGTGGCCGGGGTTTTGGGAAGGGCTCCACCAGCTTCTTAAAAAAGGCACAGGGAGGAGGTGGGAGGGCAGGGGAAAGCAGCTGGCACCGGCCCAGCGGGGAAACCGGGCGCGGGGGGAGCGCCCGCTTTTCCATCGAGTCCCTGCAGCCCTTCCCATCTCGCCGTGCAAGCGGGGCTGCGCGAAGGGAGTTCAGCTCCCGATTCAAAATAGAACAATAAATAAACTCCACTTAGTGCCTGTTGCTGGAGTGTTTACAAAGCGCTGTTGCTACAAACAAGGCTGTGCTCGATTCCAGGTGACCATGGCAGACAGAGCTGCTGCTGAAAGAGCTTGCAAAGACCCAAACCCCATCATTGACGGCAGGAAAGCAAATGTGAACCTGGCGTATTTGGGAGCAAAACCAAGGAGTATTCAAACTGGTGAGGCATCCAGGAGATCCCATCTCTCTGTATTAGAATAACTTGTAAGACGAGGAACCAGTTTCCTTGGGCTGGAATCATCTGATCTGACGATGCACATTTATCTGTCCCCCATAGTTCTGATTGTTGGCTGAGCACGCTGCATAGTCCAGTTCCCTCTCTGCTGTATCCTCTTACTCGGCCCTGCTGCACTAATGTTCCTCACCACAGTCCATGTAGCTGTGTTAAAGCTGTTTCCTTCCACGGCAGATCTGTTTGCCCGTTAACCTCTTTGTTACATGAGAATTAACAGTAAGATCCACTTCGTCATTTCTCCCTTTGGTTTAATGACCACAGTACCCAGTGTGTAAAATAAGGCTTTTTACCCCATTGTCTGTTCGATAACAGCACGTTCACACTGGGCTTTCATCATGAATTCCCATCTGCTCCTCGTGCATATCACATATGCATGTTAAATTTAACTTGTTTCTAAATGGGGCTCTGAACTTGCTCACATGCATAGCAGATCAAATGCAAAGACGTGTGGTGTAATTCTGCCTGTGTGTTACGAGTTGAATGGTACAATGGATGCCATTCATTAATATTTCTTTTTTTTTTCTTTTTTTTTTCTGAACCCTTTTTTTTAGGTTTTACCATAGGTGTGCAGCAGCTACATCCAGCCTTCATTCAGAGACCCTTTGGGTAAGTGGAAATGTTTCCTAACGGTCTGTTTGAAATAAGATTCACAAATCAACTTCCTCATTATTTAAAATGTGTGAAAAAAGCCTTCGCCATCAAGACTGGACAGTTTCAACAGCTGTTGTTAATGTTCAGAGTACTTTATTTCTGGTGGAGATTTCAGAAGTTTTGTGCATTTGTCAGCTTTAATGTAATTCCCAAAGATCCTTCTTTATCCTCAGTAAATCTTAGTCATAATAAACCCAGTGCATTGCTCTCTGCTTTGCCAACTTCAAGAATTCACAGGAATTCAAATAAATGGAAAATAGTTTCTCTATTATAGTACTTAAGGTGTCAAAACAATTAAGCAAATTCTGTTCTCATGTTTCTCAGATAAGATCCTCTGCTTCCTCTGTGCCATTTCCCACATAATCACGCTTAGGATACAGTTTTATTCTAGAAAACAAATTGCATTGGAAACAAAGTCTGTTACTTAATGAAAGTAACATTAGGTCAAAAATTGATTTTGGACAGATGTTATACAAGGCTTGAATAGTCTGCAAAAGTGGGCTTTTGTCTGCTGTTTTCAATAGCTTATACCATCCCTACTCGGTTAGAAAAGTCCTCTTTTTATACATCTAATAGGATCTGGCAGCTGCTCGGCAAAAGACAAGTGTGCTTCACGAGAACAATAGTGACTGTCATACTGCCCTCATTTAACTGTTTAATGATTGATGCAGCTCTTTTTTTACACCATTTCAGAAAGTGAATATTGATAAGGTTTTTTAGTATTATTTTCTAAGAGCATTAAGAAAGTAGGTGCATTTTTTAAAGCTTTTGAGCACTGCCCTTGTGTGGTTTTTGTGTGACTCTAATATAAATAGATGGGATTTTGGCCTTTGTCAACAGCAATACTTCATCCCTTCCGTGCTCTCTGCTCATTTTTTTGGGGGGGTGCTTTGTTTCTTTTTTTCTTTTTTTTTTCTTTTTTTATTTTTTTAAGAAAAAAAAATCTGTCAACAATAAAACTTTCATTCCTCTGCCCTTATGGCCACAGTTGCCAACTGCCTGGACAATCTCATTCCGATGAGTTTATGGATGTAAGGGGCTGTGTTGCCACAATAGTGCACGCCCTGTGTCTGTGTGCTGTGTGTGGTTCAAACACGCCGCCTCTCGCAGGCGGTCACAGCTCTGCTGGAAAGCCTTGGAAAACATCTGCCTGGAAATGAAGAGTCTCCCCTTTTTTGGGGGCAAGAGCTGCATTAGTCTGCATAGACCAAGTGCTGCTCTCCTTGCATGGCAGCTGCAGGAGCTTTCACAGCCCCCAGAGCAGCAGCACCTTTGAGATGCGAACCCGGAGAGTTTTGCATGGGAGTGCAGGAGAGCAGCTGCCCATAAAAGCAGCCTCTGGCAAGTCCTGCCATGCATGGGAACAGAGAAGAGCAAAGTGGTGAAGCCCGTTAAAACTCTTCTTGTTGGCAGGAGCACCTTGCAGATTATCTGCAGTTTTCTGGGTGCCCTTCCTACCCCGCAGCCACAGCTCTTGAAAACATTTTTTTTTCCCCAACAGTTTGCTTTTGGTTTCACATCCAGCGGAGTGTGGGATCGACTGATTACATGTTCTTGTGATCTAGACAGTTCCTGTTGCAGTTCTTAGGCATTGGTTTCATCATTAAACCAGCAGAGCAGCAGTTAGCACATACAGTGGAGAACATTATAAATTATTTATCAGTTGCCAAGAGACAGGAACCAGGAGAACGGAGGGCTGGAGGCAGGGGATTATATATCATTATTTGCAAGCATCAGTAAACAAGAATTTAATTGAATTCAGTCATTGCTGCAGCAGAATCACTGGAAATGTGGGTTTTGCAGAATGTGTTTACCTGAGCACCACCTTTACCTGAGCACCACAACTGGGGCTGCTCTGTGGCTTCTGAGCAAAGCCTCAGGTGCTCATTCGAGCAACAGAGCTCAGCTGCCAGTTCCCTCTTTGTCTCCTCAGTAGACCAACAAAATTAAGAGCCTGCCAAGCTCCACTCTTGCATTCCCTTGAACCCACAGTTTCCTTGGCCCTCGGTGGGATATGAGGGTAGGTGAGGAGTTTATCAGGATCTGTCACTGAATTGCTGTTGTGTGTTTGCACCACGCCCAGCGGATCCTGACCTTTCCCAAGGGAGCTCAGTGGCACGGCTGCTTTGCCCCTGCTGTGAGATGGTGCCTGGCTCTCCCTCCTGCAGTTCCTGTCTCTGCAAAGTGTTTGTGCCCAGGGGGTGGCATTATGGTTTCCAAAAGATGATTGTCACGGGGCACAGGGTGCTTGGTGAGCGAGCTGGGCTTGGCAGGGCAGGAATGAATGAACAGCCGTTAACGAAGAGCAAGCAGCCAGTCATGTCCCGGCTGTCAAGCCACAAAACACATTTCAGGTGAAACCTGAAATGAATGGAAACTATGAAAATGACCTAAACACCAGAGAGGATTATTTATAAACTGAAGGCTTCCACCCCCAAGCCCCAGACACCTAAATGCAGCTGTAAACATTGCTATGGCTATGCGGAACAGAAAGAGAAACCACGAGGAGCCTCTCCCCTTCCTCCTGTTGTCCTAGCAGGGGAGGCACTTGCACAGCAGACAGCACAGAGTCAGTAGTAAATCCTGTTTGGAAAAGAAGTTTCTAGCTTCTTGTAACCAGAGATCTTAACAGTGAAGCAAGGCAAAGGATGTGTCTGTGTCAGGGTGGCTTGGAGATCTGGCTGCTGAGTTTAGGGAAACAGCCTTGGGCCTGGGGCTCAGCCTGGGGCTTGCAGACTGTGCTTTGCTTGGAGGCACCTGGCAGTGCCAGTGTGTCCCTGCAGCTGCCATGCTTCATGTGATCAGGTGATGTGGCAGAGCTACTTGGTCCCACCTCGTGGTTCCCTCCTCTGGGGCTCTGGAGCTGGAGGCAGGTTTGAGTCTGTGCAGGGAATGGGGATTCCCTGGTTCTCTCTGTGCTTGCTGCTCTGGACACAGCATATGGCAGATGCATTCTTGTGGCTGTGCCTCAGCAAAGGAGCTATCTGTGTGGGAGATCTACCAGTGACTGAATAAGTGACTGAGCTCTTGCAAACATAAAGCTGTCTCTTGTGGCAGGATCCAGCTCTTTCCATAGCTGCACGTTGGATGTCATTGCTCCAGAGACCCCATCCATGTGTAACTACTTCTTTTGGTGGCCCCCTGGCTCTGGCCCATGTTTGGTCTCCTAACATCAGAAAGAGTTAAATCTCTTAGAGTTTAAAATTTCATGCGTTGATGCTGCTGAAGTTAGGAAGTGAAGAAAGTCTCTCTTTGTGTCAGCCCAGCCTCCCTCGCAGCTGTTTATCCTTAAATTTTCTCTATTGGGTTAAAAATAAAAGGCAACAAACTTTCATCTTTTCTGTGGTTATGCTTATAAAAGGGCGTGTGCTGTGCCCAGCCTCTGTCAGCTGGCATCCCCCTGCTCCAGCTTCCCTCTGCCCACTGACCCAGAGCTGGAGGCTCAGGATCCCACCCCGCTCTGCCAGGCTCGTGTGGATGGAGCACCCTGCACCTGGTGTTACCCTGTGCCAGGAACATGAAAGCTTGGGGGGAAAAGGGGACATTTCTTAAGAAATGTCCAAATCTGTTTTCCAAACAGCTTCAGCTGCTGGTTCTCATGGTGGCTACTGTTCAGACCAAATGCTTGCCAGTTGGAAGTATTTTTCCTTCTGTATTTTTTTATTATTTTGTGGTTTTTAAGCATAAACATGTATTTATAAAACAGGTCAGACTGCTTTGAGAATTTTCTTGAACATCTACTTCAAGACGGCAAATGCTGGTGTCAGACCCAAGGGTTTGGTGTGCCTGTTTTTTGGGTTTGGGGCACAGTTTGCTCATGTTCTGCCTGTGAAACAATACAAAAGCATGGCCTGATACACTGACCTCACACTTGGCTATGTGAATGGTGTGCTGAGCTCAGACCTGGTGCAAGGGACAGGCTCTGGGTGAAGGATCTGAGCCCTTCCTGGGCAGTCAGGGCACAGGCGTGTGTGTGATGCAGAGACAGCCTGAACTGGCTCTAGCCAGTGTGTGTCTTTACAGCACATGGCTTGAGTTGTGCCATCTTCTGTGTGATTCCATGGCCTCTGGTAGATTTCCTCTTCACCCTCCTCAGCAGCAGAGACCTGAGTCCTTTCCCATTGGTGCAGGAGCTGGGGAGTGGCAGATCCAAAATTCACCTGTGTTGCTCTGGCTGGTGCCACAGAGTCCCAACGTGGCAGATTGATGCACATGTCTGAATTTCCAGAGCAGCTCAGCTTGTGCTTGATCTCATGTTTCCTTTGAGCAGCTGTTGGCATATGGGCCCCAACTCGTAGTATTAAGCACATGCCCAGTAATTCGAATGATGAATGCAGCCCTGGGCATCCTGCCCTGGCGCTGAGGGCACCAGCCAGGGAACCAGACAGTTGTTGTGCTGATAATTTGGTAGCAAGGACACCAGGTCACTTCTAAATACGACTTTTATGAAGAACTTGTTCCCCACGGATGGGAGCAAGCTACATACCAGGGCTAAATATACCCCATGATCACAAAAGATGAAAAGTCCTGGACCTCGGAGTTAAAACTCAGTCTCCTGTTTCTCAGTCTCCAAGTGCTGTAAACAAGGTTGTGCTGTCCCCTGCAATTTCCCTGTCACCAGCTTTGAGTATTTTAGCTCTCCTGTGTCAGAGTTGAGCTGCTCTGGCCAAAGCAGCAGAGGCTGGAAAAACCATGCTGGATCCAGGCAGCTCCCATGATTCCAGCTTGCAGGAAGGTGTGGAGGGATTGAGATGTCAAAAAAGCACAACTGGTAGCAGAAATCACAAACTCTTAAAATGGAATTTCTTTCTTGACTGAGAAATTACTTAATTACTTGTTTTATCAAGTGTAAGCCTTCTTTTATCAAGAAGAGAGATTTCATTGCTTCTTCCATAGCCAAAGCATTCTACTTCAAAATACTTCATCTCTCCAAGAAAGGGGTTTTGATAAATCAAATGAGTAGATGGTTTTAATTAAAGGTCAGTGGAAGGGATCATGTGTAAAGAAAGAAAGTCTGTTAAAAATGGAAGCAGTTGAAAGCAGTAACTAATGTGTATTATTCCAAAACTTGTCAGGTACTTCAGAAGACTTTAGAGATGTTTCTGCCATTGATTTTCTCTAAATTGCAGAAGAAAATTGGAGAGCTCAGTCAAAGGCAGAATTCTGGGGCTTCCTGGGTTAATCTGTTGGAGACCCTGGTTTTCCCTACCAGGTTCCTCACAAGGATGTTGAAGGATGATTCCTGTCTTGCACTGGTGTGAAACAGTCCCTGTTTCTTCTGTCAGTTAATTTCTGGTTTGGCTGTGCTGATAACTGGAAAGGGGAGGGGTTTTTCCCTCTCTGGAGAGCTGACTAGTTGCGGATAAACTTCCATGTGGCTTTTTCCTTGGTGCCAGATGGCTCTTGTTTCAGGCAGATGTTATCTTCTGCTACCTGAGTGTTTTTCAGCCTGCTTCTCTCCAAAACTATTTTTGGTCTGGCCCAGCATGCCTTTGTTTGGGATCATAGGGGTTTTTTTTTCCTTCTTCCTTTGGGTGTGGGGGAAGCAAGATGCAGAGGATAAAGCTGTTGAGCCTGGCTGTAACTCATGGTGGAGCTCAGCATGTTGATCTCAGACTCTTGGTTGAACTGAGAAAAAGTATTAGATCTTTGCAAGATGTACTCCCATCTTTGGTCTGCAGCCTTCTTTTTACTTCTTTCTGGGTTTTTTTTTCCCCACTGACTGCAGTCTGGGACAGTCTGTTGTGGCATGTCAGGCCTTGGTGATTGCCACTGGTGTGGTGACATCTGCTCCCAGCAGGGAACTCAGTCCTGTACCTGTTTGCACAGGCTGCTGTGTAAATCTTCTCAGAGGGACACAGGAGGATGAGGAGAAGACAGACAGGCAAATTAGTTACAAGAGGAGCAGAAATTGTGTTGATTGCTTTGCTGTTTTGTGTTTGTGTCACAAACATTGTATTATACACAAACTGTGTATTGCAGCAGGTGATGATAAATCCCACGGAGCTGCAGAGTTCATCCCCGTGTGACTTTGAGCTGGCTGGGATAGCTGGCTGATGAGGCAGAAGCTGTTGACATTTCAGTGCATTTTTAAATCAGCTTTAGTAGGGACATTTCAGGAGTTGGAGGTTTGTCATGTTGTGGTTGAAGCCTGGCCCTGTCAGAGAATGGTGAGGGATTGTGGAGTGATCAGGGCACAAGCAATGTCCTGATCTGCATCCAAGTGTTAGTGGATAAACTGTGAGCCCTTGCTGCACTGACAGTCTTGGAGGGCAGGCAGGGACCCCCTGGCCATCCTCCAGCCTCCTCCTCATGTGTGGATTGAGAGCAGCACCTGAATTTCTCACGTTTCCACAGCCTGTCACCGTGGCTGGGGCCCACATGATACCTGTGGCCAGCCCTGCCTGCACTGCACACAGGTTCACTGAGTGTCTCCTCCAGGTGAGTGCCTGCTGGCTTGGGAGTGTCCCTCAGGAACGATTCCTTGGACTGTGAATGACACCAGATGTGTGCCTGCATCTCCAGCTGTGCCGTGGCACTGCCAGTGCAAGTGTGGGGTGTGCTTCCAGGGGAGCTTGGAACTCAGGAGCCCATTTCAAAATACACCTTTGGGTCTGCCCTGCAGGCAGTGGCTGGGGGTGTCACATCACCAGGGCTGTGCTCAGCTGGTTTGCAGCACCCCCAGCACCCCCTGCCATCACGTGCTGTGGCAGTGTGGGTGCCCCTGTGGCAGCCAGTGGGTCAGCTCTAGTGGAAATGGAGGCCAAATTCCTGGGGTCAAATGCCAGAATTTGTGCCTTCACTGGCAGACACAAAGGGCTCTGTTTCTTTTATTCTTCAAGGAATAAAAGGCTGGTCGTGGTGGTGGCATTTGTGTGCTGATCTCTGTGAGGCTGCCAAGAGCCTTGTGCCCCTCCTTGTTTCCCAAATGTTTGTGTGGTGTCGTGTCCCTCCTGACAGAGGGGTGCAGCTGTCTCCACCTCTTCAGAAGTGACAAATCCAGCTCCCAGCAGGGCTGGCAGAGATCGAGGGGCTCAGGAACTCCCACCTTGTTGCTCTCCCAAACTCGTGCAGCGTGCAGGAGCAGCCTGCAGGAACAGCTCATGGCTCATGTGTAGGAAGTCCTGCAGGATGGCAGAGAGAAAGTGCAGCTAAAGCACATTTCAGGTGTAAATCTGATACAAAATAGTCAAATATATGAAGTGTCTCTGAGATGAGCTCTTCTGGGAGAGCTGCTGATGAGAGCTCGTTCCTCTTCCTCAGTGTTTGGGGAGAGAGGTGAGACACATTTCCTCCTGACTTGTCCCTTTTTTCTTGCTGCCCCCCAGCCAGCCCTGCCCTGCTGCTGTGGTGGGGAGACCTGGGCCATGGCAGGTTTTGAAAGGGACTTTTTCATCTGCCTGGAGCCAGGGGTGCCTGGTGAACATCTCCACCCAGGCCTGCACCAAAATGGGGCCCCTTTCATTCTGACCCCAGCCAAAGCAGGACAGAGCCTGTGTCCCCTCTGCCAGTGGCTCTGTGACCATCTCTTTTGTTCTGGTTCAGTTCTGGCTGCCGGGGCAGAGTGGTGCCGCGTGGTCAGGAGCGTGGGCTGGCACCACGGGGGCCCTGCCAAGTCCCTGCTGTCCCTCCTGCTGTCCCTCCTGTGCCACTGCTGCCTCTGGGCTTAGCTTTGGCTGTGCTCCTTGTGTTGGGTGGCCTTTGCCCGTGGTTCCTTGTGGTGCCAGCAGCATCTCGTCCATCTGCTGTTCACGGGATGACTTTGGTGTGTGGTGGCCGTGGCTGATCACTTGGGTGATGTTTTATAATCACACCGTGTGTGTTTTTGATAAAGTTCTCTTCTGGCTGGCAGGGCCCATCGTGGGGGATGGAGGAAAACTGCAGGGAGGGAGGAAGGGAAAGGCATCTTAAAACACAGATGTGACTCATCCTGTAGAAATTCAGATTAGAGTTTGCTGTTTTCTAGAAAGAGAACTCTAGAACAGCTTGCTTTTTCTTTTTTAATTTATCTCCTGAGATAATCTTCAGAAATAATGGAAGAGGGGGAAATATTTTAAGATTTTCTGTGGATGCTAAATGTAGCCAGCAGAGAACTTCATCCTACTGCACTGGTTTGTTTTGTTTGTAGCCGCAAGTCATCAAAGTGACCTTACTTTGGGTTGTGTATTTTGTTTTAATTGATGAATTGCCATCTGTCCACCTAATTCAGGAGACCAACTGCATAATATCTTGATTGAAATTTCTAGCTGAAGTACTGAAACACTACAGACCAAAAGAACCTTCCCTTTTATATTTACATTCCCTTTAGAAGCAGATCTGGGAGTTGCTGAGTGGGATTTTTTAGTGCAGTACCAGCTATTGTGAGTGATGTGTGCTTGTGTATGCACTGGGCAGGTGGGATGGATTTCTGGGAGCAGGGCACAGGAGTACTTTCTGCCTTCCAAGCTAATGGTGCTTTTTATTCCAAGCAGCACTGAAAAGCTGGAATTTGTCCTTGCTGAAGGAAAAATGTAGTGCAGGAAGTTGCAGATTTCCAAGCCTATCGTGGAGCTGCGATAGAGGAGCTCCGTGTGTGAAAGCAAAGCCAAGAATGCAGAGTTTCCTGGGATGAGCTGGGAATGTCCACTCACCCTGGTGGCACCACGTCCCCCACCTGGGCTGTGCCAGCTCTGGAGAGCAATTGGGAGCTGCTCAGACAGGGTGATGCAGGCTGGGTTGTCTCTGACTGTCCTGGTGGTTTGGTGAGCACAGGTGTAATGCCTGTGGGCAGGAAAAGTGCAGGCCCCTCCTCTGCTCCTACCACAGGGTGGTTTTTAGTGGATTGTGCATTTTTTGTTGCGTTTGTGGAGTGATTTTAACTTTGTTGGGCCCTGGAGTACCAGGAAGCCTGGTGGCAGGGTGTGACATGCAGGCAGAAGTGAGGAGCAGGCAGAGCATCCATCCCCAGTCTGGGATGCAGGATGTTGGCTGAGCTGCTCATCTGCCTGGGGTAGAGCAATGAGCATGGACAGAGCCTGCTGATGTCATGCCCAAGGGCCTTTGGTGCCTCTGCAGAGCCTTTCCCCAGACCCTGGCAGGCCCAGAGAGCAGCACTGCACTTCTGAGTTATTTAAAACAAAATGAAAGAGGAAATCCCCCAGTGATAGGCGTGAGGAGCCTCTGAGTGGGGCTCAGCCCTGCTTCTCCAAGAGGTGGCTGCCACTGCCTGGTGGGAGTGTGTGACATGAGCTTGGGCTGAGCTGGTGCCTGAGCTCCAGCTCTGATTCAGCTGTGCTGGCCTCAGTTTAGATCAGAGCTGAACAAAAAGGGATTCTGTGCATTCTGCTGCCTCATCTCATTCTTGTTACCCACAGGGTGATGCTGGGTATGGTGTGCTTAGGGACTGAAGGACTGTGAGGTCCCCTTTACTGTCCAGGGCTGTCTGGTGGCCTCAGAGGAAGGTCTTGCACTGAATCAAAGGTTGAGGTGCTGCTCACCACGATCCAGCCTGTCTGGGCATGTGGAAGGACCCTGATTTCAGAGGCAGTGTTGCTGTGTGGGGAGAGTAGAGCAGGCATTCTCTTGTAATGCAAATTTTCTTAAGCAAAAACAAACTGCATATGGGAGTGGAAAAAGGAGAGAAAACTCAGTTCACATGAGCCCTTGTTTGTGAGAAGCCTTTCTTCTGTCTGAAGAGCAGATTAAACCATCCAGTGCTGGTTGTAAAGCAAGTGGGAACAGCCCTGCAAGTGCTGGGTAGGAGGGAACAGCCCCAGGTGGACCCCAGCACACTGCAGGTGGTGGCTGAGATTTAGGATGCTCAGGTGAAATGAGGGTAGCTATGTACAGCCCTGTGCCTTGTGAAGAGCCTGTGGGAGGCTTTTAAAAGTGTTTGAAAATGTGCTGTCACGCACATCCACACAAAAATCCCCAAAATATTTGAATCTGCATAATGTCTCTGCAGAGTTTTGCCTTGGGGATTTTTTTTATTGGCCAAAATGAATTGAGTTTGGAGACAGGGTGGCACAAGCTTTCAGGGGATGGCTTTGCTACATTCTGTGGCCTTCTGTGGCTCAGCAAGCAGTGGCCAAAGGGACCTTCTCCCCAGGGTGCCTGTGGCTCTGATCTTCCACTGGTACCGTGCCATTTGCTGGTGATAGCCTGCACCCCCTGTTTCTTAAACAAACCCCAGATGTGTCACCCTGCCACACTCTTCATGTCACATAAATTCCCCATTTTTGCCTGGCCCGTGGCAGTTTGTGTGGATGTACCTAAACCTTCAGATTTGCACAGTTTTTCCCTTGTTTGAGACCTGACTTGACATGGGCCCTTTGGAAAGGACTTGACATGGGCCCTTTCATTTTGATGCTTTTTTTCCCCCCTCCCCTTTCCTCCTCATTAGCAGTTTCTAGCAAATTAGTAGGCACTCCTGCATTAATCACCTCCAGGATCTTTCCATCTCTGGACTTTAATTGACTGTGACATTGTTAAGCTCCTCTCAGCAGCACAGCTACCTCAGGGCAGGGGCAAGCCTGAGACAAGCAGCACTTATGGACCCTCATGGAAAGGGCAGGGGAGATGCCAGGGGCAGATGTGACACAGGAGTGTCACTGCCCTGCCAGCTACTGGGGAGTGTTACTGGGGGGAAGAAAGCAGCATTAATATCTCGTGTTTTACAACAAACACGCTGTAGCATTCCCTAAACATCCAGTGTTGTGGAAACATGGTGTAAGTGTGTAGTAACGGTAACACCTGGCAGGCTGGAGGGCCTGGGGTTGTGTCTGGGGACAGTGGTCATTCCTGGTGGGACAAGTGGAGGGTGACACGTAGTCCCTGGTGCCAGGAGCTACCCCACAGGGGCTGTGGGTGCTCAGGACCTTCCACCCAAGTTTGGATGGAGAATACAGGAGCCAGAGAGGCTGGCAGGGACAGGCAGGGCGTGTGGGGGCCGAGGAAATGAGGTGAGCCAGAGACTGTGTCACGGCCTTCCAGGAGCTTATTTTGGATTTCAGCAGCCTGGACAGTGGGAGATAAAAGCCATGGGGACCAGGGTGTGCGTTTTAGTAGCAGCCCATGCTTTACCTTGCCCTACTCCCACCCTCAGGTCTAGGAGTGTCTGCTTTTCATCCCCACCCCGGGGAGCACCCCTCGCTCGAGGCCAGCACTGCTGGGCAGCACCATTTCCGTGGCTGATGCACGTGAATTTGGGGGTGAAGAGGGGATGTGCAGCCCAGGGGGAGCCCAGCCCCTCACTAACTCCCTCCCTTTCCCTCCACAGACTCACGCCTCACTACGTTTACCCCCAAGCCATCCTCCAGCCCAGCGTGGTGATCCCTACCCCCGTGCAGTCCATCACGTCTCCCTACATCGACTACACCGCCGCCAGCCAAGCCTATTCCCAGTACACCACAGCTGCCTACGACCAGTACCCCTACGCCGCCTCCCCCGCCGCCGGCTTCACGGTGGGCTACGGCTACACGGGCGCGGTGCAGCCGCCGCTGGCCGCCAGCACGCCCGCCGCGCCCGCCGCCGCCTTCGTGCAGTACCAGCCGCAGCAGCTGCAGCCCGACCGCATGCAGTGAGCGCCCGCGCGGCCCCCCAGGACAATCTCTGGCCCTGCAAGGATACGGCTAGGACAGCAGAAGGACAGGATAAAAAATAAAAACGATAAAAGAAACAAAAGAAGCAAAAAAAAATAATCACCCCGTCCCTTTATTCCCCTTATGTAGGTGCATATCGATACCTGAGCTATTTATAGTGTTGAGGGCGAACGCAAATCCTTGCAGTCTGATTGTGCTTATGAAAGTGGACTTCTGGTAAGTTGTTTTTTTCCCTCCTTCAATCTGGACAGATACTGTCTCGAAGATGTTCTAAAAGCGGCTGAAATGTTTCACAGGAAAACGACAGATTCTTGCACACATCGCAGTCTGCTTCCATCACCTGTGGTCTTCTTTCTGCCCCCTTCCCCGTCAGCCTTTCCTTCCTCATCCAGCCTGCAATCCTCTTATTTACTGGTGAGGTACAGAGGTACTTGGAGAACATGGAAAAAAAGCAATCTTATTTTTTGGTTGTACAAAAACTTTGTAATACTCAGAGATGCCTTACAGAAAAAAAAAAAAGCAAAAGAAAAACTATTTTTTAATATTTATTGCGATTTTATTCGCATGAGCTGTGAATTGCAGACAGAAGAATAGTAGTAAGTATCTGCCTTGTTTAATTCTCATTTTACTAAATTATTGTATGTAGGTAAAAGTTCTTAAGTAATTGCTGAATCACTTCAACATGCAAAAGGGAATATTGGCTTGAAGGAGAGCAGAATATTCCTTTAGTCAACGCACTGTACTATTTTCTTATTGTAATTGTTACTCTGTTAAGATTATCTCAAATTTAGGTATATTTTTAAATGCAAAAAACCAACCAAGAATACTGAACATTTTGTCTACTTTGGTAGATTTTTTTTTTACAATGCTGCAACCTATGGAGACATTTACAGTATTTATGTAAAAGAGATTTGGGGCTGTTGGCCAGCAAGGCTTAGGAGAATATCATGAGTGGAACAATAGAGAAAAAGGTGTTATGTCACTGAACAAATGGGTAAATGTAACCTTTTAATGCCTGTAATACAACAGCCAAATAAAGGAAGAGAACAGGCGATGTAAGTGCATTTCTACAAAGACAGCAATAAACTATTTTAACTTTTAAAATTATTCGATGCTGTATGGTACCATGTTTGCTTGGCTGCAGTGCCTTAGGGAGCATTTCCCAGCCCACCTGGTCTGGGCTTCACCCTCGAGTGTGCCAGGGTGGGCTGGGAGCGTGTCCTGTGGCCAGAGCCCCTGCTGCCATCCTGGCAGGCGTTGGGTGATGCCACCATCCTGCAGCGTGCCCCACGTGCTGCCCTTGCTCTGCGTGTCCCGGGGCACCTCAGGGTTTCTGAGCTCACAGAGCCCCGTGGGCTGGTACCAAGTGCTGCCTCACGCTGCGTGGAGCAGAGGGTGGGAGGTGCTGCCATCCTGGTGCAGCTCCAGTGGCAGAAGGGGCAGATGGGATCTCATCCCAGAGTTTTCAGGCCATCACTCTCCTTCTGTTATTTGCTTAATATAAGTTGGGGGTTATTTTTCTAAAATTGAATTTCTCTGAAGGAGAGTGTCTGCCAGAGTCCTGGTTAAGGGGATTTGCTGAGGGTGTTTCAGAGCCAGGCAGGTGCCAGCAGCAGAGACTCTCACCCTTGAGCCTCATTTGCTGCTCTGGTGCTGCATTTGACTTCCCCCAGCCAACTTGCTTTAGAAATTTAGTGTTCAGGTTTTGACAATTACAAACTTTAGGAATCAATCTGTAAAAGTAAATAAAGTTACTCTGTTTGATCATGCCAGCTATCTGGTTCATCTCCAGAAAGGTCACAGCAGGCCTGGTGCCAGGGAGGGCCTTGTTTTTGGCATCTGCTGCTGGTTCAGCTGGTGATGCCCAAAGCCATCCTGGGGGAGGAGGATGCCGAAGGATGAAAGCAGAGGCAGTTCAGCACTGTGGCTGCCCTGGGGAGCTTAAATGCCCACGGTGGGCATCAGTAATGTCATCAGTAGCCCTCGGAGTAAAGAGCCCATCTCGATGAATGGAAACAACTCGCTCCTGCCTCGCTTGTGTTGCGTGAGAATGCAGATCCTGGTGGGGCTCTGTTCATCCTGCCCGGGGTTTTGCTTACAACCATGTGGGTGACATTTCTTTCCTTTTTAAGTAATTACTTTCTGGATAGGCCGTGGGGCTGCCAAAGGAGTAAGAGCCAAAGGAGTAAGAGCCGGGCAGCGCAGCCTGGCCCGGGCCCTGCCTTTGAAGTGCTATCGGGGCTGGAGATTATTCAGCAATTCTTCTTTCTCCCTGTCAGGAGTCCTGAGGAGAAGGGCCGGGAGGATTTTTGGATGGGGGTGCTGGGAGCTGCTGGGGAGCACTTGGGGCCTGGCACTGCTGAGCTGGGCTCTTGTCCTCGCTGGGGACACACATGTCCCCGCTCCATGGGGACAACAAGGCTGCTGAACATCGATCTGTTGTTGAAAAACCCGTGTGTGCAGTGCGCTCCGAAGTGAAAGGAGTGATGATTTTCCATTTAGCTGTCTGATTTCCTGAGAGGTGCCAAACTGCCAGGAAGCGAGGGCGCAGGCGGCGCTCCCAGCACCCGGCTCTGCCATTCCTGGATCCCGCTCAGTTCTGCTCCAGGCTCATTTCGAGAAACAGCCACATCAAAACAACAGCCCGACCTGCCGCCTTCCTGTTTGCGAAAAGCCGGCTGTGAAATCGCGGGCGGGCGGGCAGAATAATGAGCTGTGCCATGCTCCTTCCCGGTGGGAGCGGGGCTGTGCTGCCAGGTGGTGCTGGGAGCCTCCGCAGAGCAGCCCAAGCACTTCCGTGGCCCGTGCTGGGCTGGCAAAGTGGGAAAAACTCAAGGGGTTGCTGTGTTAGAGCCAGAGATACACTGTGGAGTATTGGCAGTGGCTGCCTGGCTCTCGACTGATCAGGGTGGCATTGGGCAAGTGTTTAAATCATTTTGAAATTGGTTAAAAGTATGATTTTATAGATATTTTTTTAGTGCATTGCTTGATGGAGCATCCTCTTCCACCTCCTTATGTTGTCCCAGCACAAAGGAAGCTCATCCTGGGCAGCTCAGCTCTGCTGCAGCCAGACAGAAGCCAAGGGAGGGGACGAGCAGGGGGGTCACAGTGCTTGTTTTAAAAGCTTCAGTGAGCCACAGGGACCAGGAGAGCAGCAAGGGCTGGGTGGTTTTGGCAGCACAGCCCTGGCAGCACCATCTGCTTGGCAGGTTCCAGGGGTGGGACCAGTTTTGGGGGGGCCAGACCTTGTTCTGGGCACATCCCTGTGGCCATGCTGGCAGCTGACCCAGCCCAGGCCACCTCTCAGCAGCTGTGCCTACATGCCCAGTCATTTGCATGACAAATTCAAATCTTTTTTATAGGAAACCATCACACTGGGGCTGTCAGGGGGAGGTTTGTTTTGTGTATCATCATAAATACCAGTGCTGGGGTGCTGGTCATCATCATCATCATCATCATCATCTGCCACAGTCTGGCATCATGTCCTGGCATCACCTCCCTTTCCACCTGGCAGCAGCGAGTGAGAGTCAGCCCTGTACCCCAGGGTGGCTGCTGCCAGACCTTCCCCACTTGCCTGCCATGAAAGGGGATGTCTTGGGTGAGATTTCTGCCCTTTCCAGCACTCCCTCTCCCTGGGATGTCCCCTGTATGTGGGGATGTGCCCCAGGGGCACAGCCAAGGGCTCTGCTGCCAGCAGCTGCCTGAATCTGCTTTTGATCAGGAGCAGGGGGTACCCAGCCCACACCTCTGCAGTGCTCCCCCCGATGTCCCACGTTATCTGGGGACACTTGGGCACCCCCCCGGGCTCCTGGCAAGGTCCAGAGCTTTGCAGTGGGAGCACTGGGGACATGGGGGGCACTGCCAGCCCCCACGGCCCAGCTCCCCTGGCTAACAAGCCCTAGCACCAAAACTTTGCACTGAGAGGGAAAGGCTGAGCACAGGATTTTTTTTGCATTAGTAACTGGGCTGCTGTTGGCACTTACCCTTTAAAACAGAGTTGACAGCAAAATGTTTTTACCCCCTCGAATACAGGGAATGCTAACAGCATCCTTTTTTTTTTTTTTTTCTCTCTCCTGGCTGAAACTTGTTTTTCCCTCCTTTGTGCCTCTCTGAATCCTGCCAGCGTAGAGATTCCCTTGTTCAGAGAGTAAAAAAAGAAGAGGGAGAAAAAAAAAGAAAAATAGAAAAAGAAAAAACTTAAGCCTGGGATTAAAAACCATCACTAAAATAGTTTGAATAACAAAGTCAACTGACTGGCCCAGAACCTGGTGAATGCCTGTCACGTATCGCCCTTCGGCCGGGCACGGTCACGTGTGTCACTGGATAGTTCCTGGAAAAGCTTCTGCTCAGCCTGATAGACCTGTGCTGCTGATACTGCTGCACCCACTCCTGCAGGGCTGTGGGAAACTTCCTGACAGTGGGATAAATTGGGGGGGAATAAATAAATCTCCCTTGGGTACCAGAGGCATTGGGTGTTCTTGGGACCTGAGGTTTTTCCACCCTAGTGGTGCTGACACTGGGCCAGCAGGACCCTCCACACTTACTGATGTCTTTAGCAAGGGAATTTATGATGGGTTTGTGGGTTTTTTTTCCCTACACAAATTTTTCGCATATTTTCAGCTGCATAAAGAATCAAAAAATGGGACCTTGCATGAGATAAAAGCAGAGAGTTTGTACCTCCCCCAGGCAGAGCCCACTGAGCTGTGTCAGACACGTTGTGTGGGGCCATGCAGCCATGGAGTGTGTTATTGTGGGGATTTGTACCTAAACCCAAACCTAAATAACAGTTTTATCCTCTTGCTGACTCCAGCAGCACAAACCTGGAAGCAGAGAGATGGAACAAGGCACAGCGACAGGAATGATGGCCCAGATAAAGCCACACAGTGTGGGAGGGCAATTAAAGACTCAGATTTATTAGCTGTCTGCCCATACTCAGGAGCATGATGAAGCAGTTGGAGATGGAAAAGTTGGTAATGGAAAGGTCAGAGATGGAGACTTGTCAGAGGATGAATCGATGAGCACCCAAAATCCCAGGAGCCAATTTTTAAAAGCATTTGCCCACATAAAAGTGGAGACTCTGGCCTTTTGTAAATTAGCCAGGAACATGTCTTGGTTTGAAAATAGCACTGAGCATCTTATTACATGTTTAACACTCAAAAGATCTTTTAAAACCAGACTCAGCTCATGGGAGTGGCTCCTGTTCATGGATAAACGTGGAGTCAGTGTGTGCAGACACCCACGGCCGTTTGTGCTCTCCTGTAGCATCCATTGGTGTGTTTGCATGAGCTGCTGACAGGTGAGCACCTTAAACAAACCCTGAGCTCTGCAAAATGAAAGTGAAATGAAAGAAGTGAGTCATGTCATTAGTCTCCTGTGAGCTGGCTTTAAAATTAGCAGGTTTTAGACATAAACATGTAGAACGAGCCCTGAGGGGAAGAAAAGTCCTCCAAAAACCACATCCTACCTTCTTTTCAACAGTGCACACTGCTCTTTATTTCATGCCACTTTAGTAAGGTAAACTAATTTGGTTTCCTGTTTCCAATGAATTTTATATGTAGAAAAACATTTATATTATATACATTATAAATCTGATTAGAAACAGGTATGTATGAACAAACACATGGTTTTTATCAGTAGGTGTGTGCATTCATGTGTCTATGTGAAAGAATACACATAAATGCCTTATTTCAACTGGCATTTTAACTTTTATTTCACAAATCCTGGCTCCTGAAGATGCCAGGTGAACCAGAGTTTAGAAGATAATTTAAAATGAGAAGCATAACATAGCAGTAATGCAAGCAAATTTAATAGCTGGTAGCACAAGCTCATCTGGGGCAAAGCCATGTCCTGAACTGAGCTCAGGCTTCAGCAGACAGTGAAAAACAGTAAAAATATCTCATGGTGGTGTGAGAGCCATGCCTGGAGATGATACAGACCCCAGGGGCATCCCCCATCCTTTTGCCCCCTGCTGCCATACGTGCTCAGGCACTTTTCCTCTGTGTCTGTCTGTCTTTCTGCATTCCCCTATATCCTCTTCAATCAGCCAACCATGGGCACTTCAGCTCAGTCTGCTCAGCCCAGAATACAGATATTTTGGGCATCTGTAATCTGGACGAAAGCTCCAGTCCTGCCAGGAACTCTGCACAGGCTTGAATGGAAAAAAAATAAAAATATCCCATGGAGTTGGGTAAAGGCTGCCAGGCTGCCCCAGCCCCTGTCCTGCAGGCAGGGAGCAGCCCCGGCCCCTCTGCAGCTGCCAGCCAAGACAGAGCCTGCAGGAAAGATAATAAATTAAATCCAAATGTTTATTCCATTGGCACTGTCCGGGTCATGTGCCTCGTGGAGCTGGAGAGTGCAGGAATATTTTCTTGTAGCTGTCGAATAAACTGCTGGAAATGGTCACTGTGTAGAGATCCTGGAGGAGGCAGGGGCTGAGACCTGCTGGGATGGATGGATGGATGGATGGATGGATGGATGGATGGATGGATGGATGGATGGATGGATGGATGGATGATGGATGGATGGATGATGGGTGGATGATGGATGATGGATGATGGATGGATGGATGGATGGATGGATGGATGGATGGATGATGGATGATGGATGGATGGATGGATGGATGGATGGATGGATGATGGATGATGGATGGATGGATGGATGGATGGATGGATGGATGGATGGATGATGGATGGATGGATGGATGGATGGATATACACACACACAGGAGTTGGGCCCGATTTCAGAGGCTGGGCTTAGAGCTTTGTGCACAGGCAATGGCTTTGGGGGCAGGTGTGGGGGTCTGCGTGCAAGTGAGACACTGGAGATTGGGGCATGTGAGGACCTTGGATTGCCCCTCCCTCCTTTGCACACACACAGAATTAACTCTTCCCATCCTCATCACAGTGAGCTCTGGATGTGCAGGGCCTGAGCTCCAGCACAGCTCTGGAGGGTGTCTGCAGTGTGTCCTGGCTGCTGCAGGTCACTGTGCATTGCTGCTTTAAAAACCCCCACCCCAACCCATCGAGCACAGCCCGCTGCCCCACCGGTCCCAGCATGGTGGTTACACCAGGCTTACTCATTTCTCCAGTGAGTAAGAGCGAAAGGGGAGCCCCACAGGCCCGGGGGCTGATAAGGAGCAGCTCCCTAATCTCCAGCCCCAGCAGCCAAAAGGCTGAGGGTGATAACTCCCAGAGCCCCTGGGTCCCAGCAGAGCAGGGTGCTGCTCTTGGTTTGAGTGTTTGCAGAGCTGCAGCTCCTCACCTCGCAGGGTTTGTCTGCAGCCCCAGCCCAGCCCAGCAGCCCCTGGCCCTCGCCGGGAGCCAGCAGGAGCTGCTGGTGGTGGCAACCCCAGGGCTCACACCCTGGCCCACTCACCTGCTCTGCTCCTCATGCCTTGAGCTCCTGGGGCACAGCCATGGGGAAAGGGGGCTACAGGAGGCGGCATCATTCTTCTGACCAATCTTGTTTAGGAAGATCCAAAGTTTAGAAACTGGAGGTAGGGAAGGCCCAGCTGAAGTCTGTCCTCATGCTCTGGGTGACACCAGGAAGCCAGGGGCACGGCAAAGCTGGCACACCCCTGGGGTTTTGGCTCAGATACCTGGTTTTTGCTGATGGGGTTGGACCCTATCCATGCCCATCTCCTGTGGCACACACACATCTGCACCAGCAGCACCCACCACTGCTGCTCCCCTGGCTCCGTGTCACCTCCCCCAGCTCCAGGGATCAGCTCCACCGTCCCCTCACCGGCCCCATGTGCCAAACTGCACATGATAAGCTCTGCTCCATAGCACATTTTTGTCAGAGGCTAGCAAGATAAAGTCTTAAAATAGCTCACCATGACATCTGTCAGGGTCTGTGCCACTGCATTTCCCACGTGCTGCCGTCCTCCTGCCCGGCTTCAGCTGGGAACAGCCCTGCAGGAAGGCTGGGCTCCTGAAATACAAAGCAGGACGTGCAGAGCTGCTCCTATCCTGGATCATCGTGGTCTCCAGGCATCATGGCACTGAGTGTGACATGGCACTGAGTGTGGCAGGGCTCTGCCAGCGCTGCAGGGCCAGGCTCTGCCTTTTTGGGGTGCCCCACTCGCACAGGCCCCGCTGAGGGGCCTCCATCCATGCTTGGCTCGCTGCAGGGAGCACCGTGCCCTCCCGGCCTCTCGCAGCCCTTGGCTCTGGCCAAACACCACTTGGCCAAGTCCCCAGCACAGGAACAAAGCAGAGAGCCCCAGCTATGGGCCAGGGAGCTGGGGGAGGCTGCAGCTCCCTGCACAGCTCCTCTCCAGCGCTGGAAACCAGCGGGGCATCCAAGTGAGGCATCCCCTCACTGCCTTTGTCGCTCCTGGGCTGCCGTGGGTCTCTCAGGGGTGCTCTGATGGCTCTCTCAGGCTGAGAACTGGAAGAGTGGGGTGCCAGCATCTCCTCCAGGCAAGGCCAATTCCAGCTCTGTCCTTGCAGGCAGAACCCACTCCTTTAACCCCTCTGGTGCCAGCTGGCCAGCACCGTGCCCTGGCCATGGCTCCTGGGCTCTGCTCTCACAGTGCTGCCAAGTGAGTGGCATTCAAAGCTTTAGCCTTTCCCAGCTTTTAGGTACATGCTCCAAATCTCCTTTATTTTGTGTTTAGTTTTGGGCAGCAATATCACATCATATTTAAAGGCGCAGTTTCAATTCATATCTAACTTGATTTATTTTTTTTTAATGAAAAACAAGGTTAAAAATAGTCATCAGAGAAAACAAACACAGTAATGCCCACACAGATTTTTCAAACAATTTCAAAAATGCCCGTGAGACCAACTACTTTTAAGTGTTGAAGAATGACAGTGGAGACTTTGCAGTGCAGACATGGCTCTAAGGAAGCAAAGCATTTTATACAGAGGGGAAAACATAGTCCAGGTGTTACTGTACCACAAGCCACAGCTCCTTCCCCTGCACCTGGCTCACATCTGGCTGGGGGCAGGTGGCCCTGCAGAGACATGTTGGGGTTTACTGAGAAAGTCACACTGGCATCTCCTGGCCATGCCAAAGAAAATAATTCCATTTTCTCTGCCCTGTGCCTGGGAGGGGCTCGTGAACCTCCCCAGCTCAGTGTCACCTTCAGTGTCAGCCAGTCACAGCACAGGCTGTTGTGGCACACCAGGTGAGTCCTGAGCTCACAGAGATGTCACCTGTGCCAGCAGGGTCTGGGGTGCAAGAGGCTGAGGAGCCAGCAGAGCCCACAACAACTTGAACTCGACTCTGCAGGGGCTTTTGGGGGGTTGTTTAGACTTGTCAAGGGTTTTCCCCAGCCTCCATGGCCTCGCTGCCCTCCCTCAGAGACAACAGCAAAGCCCCAGGGACCCACGTGCTTTGGGGAGCAGCGATGCAGCACAGCTCATAGCCCTGACGTGTTTGGGACAGGGCTGCAAGGAAACCCCACACAGGAATCAGTGGAAGTGACCCTGTGTGACATGTACTGCATGGAAAAAGGGAGCTTCCCTCAGCAGAGCCCAAACTGTGCCAGCACCCAGTGAGGCAGAAAGGCTGGGCCACCCCCATTTGATTACAGGGCTGCAGAACCAGTGGGAATCTTCCTGGTGCAGATCAAGGGCTTGTCTGAATCCCCTTTTAAAAAGCTGATTTATCCCCAGTTTTAACCAGCGCTCTCTCAGGGGCACAAGGATGCTGATGCTGAGGCCAGGGGAGAAAACCACTCTGGAGAGATGCAAGCTGTCTGGAAAACAGGGTTTTACCACAGCTGCCTGTGGGCAGAGTACAGGCAGCACCCCTGCCTTACGCAGCCCGTGCTGCACGTGGCACAGGTTTGGCTCTCCCCATGGAAATGGCAGCATGGCATCACTGCCCACGTGGGAAAGGCTCAGCTTTGTCCCCTTAGTGCGCCTGGACGCTATGTAAATACTGACAGGATTTTCCCAGCAGCATGAAATGCACATCTGCTCATGCAAAGCTGCGGGCAGGTGGCCGGGGAGCTGCAGCCGCTGGCCGGCGCAGGAAGGTCACTGCCATGCACGGGTGCCTCCCCTGCATGGGCCAGCTCCCAGCTCAAACTCTGGGCCTGAAAGGACTTCCTGCATCCAAAACAGCCACCCTTGCTCCTCAGCTTTCCCAGAAAGCCCAGGCTGAGCCGCAGCCCTCAACAAGAAGGCAGCAAGGAAGCTCCTCTGTGTGTCAGCCAGGGAGAGCCCCCCAGCCCTGCAGCTCTGCTGTCCCTGGCAGGCTCCGAGAGATAAGGCTGGAGGATGATCGCTTCATGCTGTCATCAAGACAACACAAAGCCTGGCTGCTTCCAACTCCGTTTTTTTCCCCTTAATTGTTCTATTTCCATGCGCCTGTGCACACCCAGCTCTTGCCAGAAAAGCCAAATGCTGATCATTGTCAGATGGTTCACACAGAGGTTTCTGTTTTGTTTTGTTTTTTCAAGGATCCAAGATGATAGGGGGATGGAGAGAACTTTTGTCCTCTGCTTAAAATAGTTTGAGCTTTCCACTGTCTGCGCCAGGCTCAAGCAGATATTTGCATAACAAATGAACTTCTCCCCACACTTCAGCCCCAGGTTACCCCTGCAGCTCTTGCACGAGGTCTCCATCTCCTTCTTTATCTACAGCTCCATCATCTTCATCATCTCCATCATCTCCATCTCCCATCTCAGCCCTGAATCTGGGGAGGGGGTTGCATGGAGAGGGATGTAAATTTTTGGTACTTTTGTCAATCAAGACTCTAAAACAGCCTCTGGAACATTTCACCAGTAAAAACATTTGCTTGGTGACCAATAAATAATTCCAGGCATCTTTTATCTTGCTGTAAAAATGCCACAAAGCAGCTGATTAGTGGAGGTTTCTCTCCAAGCTCAAACCTGTTGACAGCAGCACCAAACACTGACTTTCCTGTTATCAGCAGCAATGGCCTCTCTGTGCTGGGCATTCTCCAGGCAATGAGGGACAAGCACAAGGCACAGCTCTGAGAGCCTGTTTGGATGCAGGAAAACCAAGCAAAGCCCTGAAAGTTTCACAGAATTTTTGTTTCGCCCCTGAGACAGATTAACACTTTGGTAGTTCAAATGGATAAATTATGCTATTGCTATTTAAACCAATTTCCTCGCAGAATGTTCCAGAGAACACCTGCTGCAATGGCTGAGGTCACGATTTCCAGCCCAGCAAGAAGATAAAACTGCTGCCAGAGTCCATGGCCAGACCTGCTTTGTGCAGAAACACATCACCTCAGCCTCTCTGCCAAGAAACTGGGGGAATTTTCCAGTTCCCATTCTCCTTCTGGGAGGGAGAAAGTGGGGGAGTAAAGCTTACATACCTTCATGAAGATCTGAGAGGCATCAGGAGGGTTTTCATGAGAAACTGGATGGAAGCAAATGCTATCAGAGTCCAAATGCCCCATTAATTATACTAGAATATCATTCTGGGGAGAAGGGAAGTCCCAGCAGTCCTGAAACAGCCTTCTTAGACAATGACTGAAAAAATGTTGCAGTTACTCATTTTGAAACGAGTCCTTGGTGAGGGTTAGATTTTTCTTGTGTGACAACACATTGTGGGTACATAATTAAAAAATGAATCCATGACCAGTCAGAAACAATCATCCCTCCCTTTTTCATTTAGAGCAAACTCTNTAACATAACTGTAATTATAGAGCAAACCTCCAGAAGCCTTTGAAACATAAACATCCACAGGTCCTTTCTGGGCAGTCCCCTGATATCAGTGAGTCACTGCAGCCCCCACAGCTCCAGATGGAGGGCACACATCCCTCCTCCAGCCTGTGCTTTTCATCATGGGAAAGGCTGAAAAGCATTTTCCAGCATGGCAAAGGCTGCTCACAGCTCCTGGAGACCAGGCAGCAAATGCTTAATGTCAGTTTTGAGATTCAACCAACCTGGGCTGTGTCTTTCCAAAGCAAACTCAGAGCATCACAAAGTGAGGTGCAAGGTAAAATCCCAGAGAAATTCTCCTGAGTAATTTTTCTTGCCTCTGTGGGTTTGGGACTTGTTTGGGTGGACCCTCTCAGGCTGGAGCCATGTGTACCCCTCCTCTGTGTGCTGCAGCACTGTTTATCCCCCCAAGAAGGAGCAGAGCTCTCCAGCAAGGCACGGTGGCTCGGCTGAGCTGCCCTCAGCCCTGAGAGCAGGTTTGAGTCGTGGCTCTCCTGGTGGCTCAGAGCAAACACCACATGTCCCCAAGCTCCCCTGACCCACCTACTGTCTCATTGGTGTTTGAGATGCTGCTCTGAGATGCTGCTCTCTCCCCTTGCATCACTTGACCACAAAACCATCCTCTTTTACATGCAGAGCCCCCAGTCTCAGCAGCTCTGCCAGGAGACACCAACACACTCCTGAACACTGGGCTGGCAGCCCTGAGCAGGGCAGGACAAGTCCCCCGGGCTCACCATGGCTCACAGTCCAACCTGCTGGGCTGCTTTGGGTTTTGTTCAACTCCATCAAAGCCTCAGAGACACCATATGGCTCCCGGGGATGTTCCTCTGCAGGATCTGGTTTGCAGCACAGGAGTTGTGCCCGGCAGAGGCAGCAGAGCAGCTCCCCCACCCTGTTCCAAAGTGGCCTGGGGTGACAAATGGCTCTGATGGCACCAGGGTGTCCCCAGCCCACATCAGCACCCAAAGCATGGAAAATGCACTCCTGTTCCTGGCTGTGCTGTCCCAGGAGCTGCTGTGTCCCAGAGGAACAGGGAAGGGAATCTCTGCCTGGGGTTTTGGAGAGCCCTGCTGTGGCCTGGAGGGACAGCTGGGGTGGCAGTGGGAGCCAGGTGCTTCTCTTGGTGTCTGCTAAGAAGAGACCAGCCTGGGAGCTGCCTGAGCTGCCTTTGCTGCTGCACAGGCCCCAGAGATGGAGAGGCCAGGAGAAGTTTGCCTTGAGGCTAAAGGAGCCTCCAGCTTCCTTCTCTCCCTCCCATCCCTCCCCTTCCTTCTCCCAAGTGTTTGGAGAAGCTCATTCCCAAGAACTGGTCTCATCCTGGCTCAGCCAGGTGCAAGCACCACCAGACCTCTCATCTTGGGGCACCATCTCGAAACAGGGCACTGAGAACTGGGGAAACTGAGGCACGTACAACCACCAGGAAAATGCTGCAGGCTGCTCTCATAACGTTTGGGAGGGACAGACAGGACCTCTGTGCCCTGGACCTTTGGTTTGACCTGGTACCTTCCCCCAGCAGCTCCTTGTCCTCCTCAGTGTCCCCTCCCCACCCAGTGCCACCAGGTGACAAATCCTGCAGCACCAGTACGTGCTCCCGTGCTCCCCACAGGTACCAGTAGCCGTTTCAACCGTCACTGGCTAAAAAGAGAACAAAAACAGCAACAAAAGACCAACAAATAGTTGACTCAGTTCCCAGGCAAATAAAAAAGAATGGGTTTGGATCGTCACCGCTGTCCCTTTGTTTACCGAATGCAGTAACAAAAACAGCCAGGAAAGAAAAAAAATTTCTCTGATAGCGACAATTTATTGTGGGTGAAGCAGGCTGGGACATGCCCCAGGGAAGGAGGGCCAGGCTCCGTGTGGATCTGAGAAATAAACGTGCCCAAAAGCACTTAAAAAACCCTGAAAGGACCAGCCCTGATTGAAGCAGTTAGAAGTGATATATTCTTGGCATGGAAACAAAAAGCAAATTCATAGCAGGTTTGGAGCTGATCTTACTGGCTTACAGGGGATTTTATACTTAGGTAATTCTATTGTTGGCTGGAGCTACCTGATTTATGCCTGAATAAGGTCCTGATCCTGCTAACATTTACTGATGTACTTTAGTTTTACCTTTGCCCCAAGACATCCTACTCATTTCCCTGCAGTGAGGGTAGTGGCTGTCTGCAGAGCTGGGGCCTTTGCAAGAGAAAAATCTGTGTTGCAATGCTTGAGATGGAGAGGAAATTTTGCAGTGAGTCATTAATTCCCCCAGGCTGTGGTGGTCCCCCAGCCTGAGACACTGCCAGCCCCAGGCAGGACACCCAAGCCTGCCAGTGCAGCCCCACAAAATTCGGGAAGCAGTGGGGGAACATCCCTGGCACAAACCTGCAGCAGCTGCATCGAGCTCTGAGTCTCTGCAACACAAAGCAGCAGTTTAACACCAAGTTTACTCTCATGACATCCCTCTCCCCTGGGCAGACCCTCCAAAACAGCCTGCTAAACCCAGCAGAAGCCATTTAGACTGGTTGTTTCCATTCAAGAAAATGGCATTTATTGTCAAAACCACCATGTTTACGCTATAAGGTAAAAGAGATGGATTCATCCATCAAACACTGTCCTTTGACAGTGAAACCACCGGGTTTGCTTCAGAAGGAGCAGGAGAATAAAAACCTGTGTGAGGTGAGAGGAGGAGGCCCAGGAGGAGATGCTGGAGCTCACCCAGGGCAGCCTCAGCATCCCGGCCAGCGAGATGTCCCCGCGGCTCATGTGCCCCTCACATGCTGCTAAAAGCAGGCAAATGAAATAAAAAGGGGCTGTGAGTCTCGGAGCAGCTGCTTTCCTCACCGCCTGCCAAGCCTCCCCAGAGCACGGCTATTCCCCGGCGCGGGGGAGAATTAATTTGCTTTACAATGGGCGGCCCGGGGGGAGCGTGGGGAGCCAGCAGCACCACCTGGAGCCAGCCCTGAGGGTGCTGGGGGGCACCCAGAGCAAACCCCTCCTGTATAAACCCTGCTGGCTCCTTTCCCCAGCCCAACCATCCCCAGCAGCAAAGCTCAGGTGCTGCTCTAGACCTTGGGGCACCCCCACACACGAGCTGTGGGAGCTCTGTCCCCAAAAACACCCCTGGCAAAGGGTGCCAGCAGCAGTGGCAAGGCTGGGAGAGGGGGGCAGTGGTGTGTCCGGAGTTTGCCTTCATCCCACAGCCCTCAGTGCTGCTGTGCACCTGGGAGTGATGGGGTTCATGTCCAGTGAGCTCCAGGACACTGCCATGACCACACAGAGGTTCTGCACCGTGTCTGATGAGAGTGCAGGACTGGAGACAGCACCCAAAGGCACCCCAGAGCAGCTCCTCTGAAATGGGCTTTGTTTGGGCTGTAGCAGCCTGGAGAAATGAATACTGCCCGCCTAGGAAGATTTAAATATACATAAAATTAGAAGGAGGAAGTGTTAGCTAAAATTTCCTACTTCTGGAAGGCAGACGGTTCGTTAGCAGTACTTTAATGAAGCTCTAACCTCACTGTAATGCTTTTATTAATGCTCGTTGCTCACTGAGTGCCAACTGCTTGGCTCCTCTCCGACAGCCCGGCTGGTCCACAAAGAGAGGGCTTGAGGGGTCCTTTGATGCAAAACGTGAGCACATTTCCCCCACAGCCAGGACCAACGACAGTTGGTGAGGAGAGACAGCCCCAAACCCAGCAGATGGTGCCCAGAGCAGGCGAGGCAGCGAGAGCAGGGTGGCAGGAGGGGACACAGGAGGGAACAAGAGAAGGGAGAAGATGAGGTGCCAGTTGTGCCACTGCTCCTGTGGGCTGCAGCTGGGTCAGCATCAGGGTCAGGCAATGAGCAGGGGCAGGACATCAAGGATGGATGTGATGGAGATTTGGTGACAAGAGCAGACGTGGGGAGGTGCAGGATCCAGGAGCTCAGCACTCACCCTGCTCCCCCTACTCTACTGCTGCAGATACCTCATCTGCTTTGAGGCCAAAGCTGCCTCCAGATCTCACCAGAGACCTGCTTTGGTCAAACGTGAGCCTTTAATCCAACAAACTTCCAAACACCCCAAGCAGCCATACCCTGAAAGCCCCACTGTGACTGTGAAGGGAGAACCTGTGCCTTTGGGGTGCTCCCAGCCTGCTCTGGAGCTGATCCAACTGAAGGAAAACCAGGAGAGGATGGAGTCCCTCCTCCAGTCCCTCTGCACTGTGACACCCTTGTCCACGCCCCTGTTCCTGCAGAGGGGAGGAAGGGACAGCACCTGCTCGTTGGGGGATGCCCAGGCACCCTGAGCACACCTTTCGGACGTGGCTGTGGAAGGACAGGAGGACAGGGATCCCCCCAGCAGCTGCTGGGACACTCCCCCAGCCCTCCTGGGAGCTGAGGTGAGCATATGCCATACGCTGCTCCTCCTGTTCCCAAAACCCTCTGAATAGAGGGATTACAAATCACCCCTTGCAGCCTGAAACCACAGAGCTCTGGCTGATATTCCAGCACAGAGGAGAGCAGGGGGCTGCTGCAGGAATGGGAACAGCCTGTGGGAGCCTGGCCTGGCTCTGCCTGCAGGGCCACCCCTCCCAGGAACGTGCCAAGTGCAATCCCACACCAGCCCTGGAATCACAGCACAGAGCCAAGGGCAACAAGAGCTGGGTCTGGGGTCCCACCATTGTCCACCAATGGCTTCAGAGCAACCTGTGAGTCCTCGGCGAAGAAAAGTTCAGCATCACATCATGATCAGCTGAAAGAGACTTTCACATCATTTTAATAAAAAAAAAAAGAGGGAAGAAGATTATCCAGAGAAAAAAGGAGGAAGCCTTTTCCTAAAGCAGGCTGGCAGGGCACAGAGTGAGGGGTGAAACACAGGGCAGAGGCTCAGGGTTCCTGTCCTCACTGCATTCTGCTCAATCCACCAAACTGCAAAATCTCTGAACTAGAAAATTTACAATGCATTTTTTTCTCCACGTAAAACTGACAGATTCAAAGCCAAACATGGAAATATCTCAGGGTGTTGATGTGCATTTTTCCTGTTAAAGTTTCTCTGAAATCTGGCCTGCTTCTTGTGAAGGAAAGAAAAAAAAAACAGAGAGGAGAAAAAGAAACAGGATACTTTCAAGTAAAATTAGTTAGATGCAGCCATTTTTTAAAGTGATTCCTATAGGCAATTGGGAAATTGGTAAAATAAAAATGTTTACCCAAATATTTTTTGCCAAAATGTGGTGTGGTTGTTTGTTTGTTTTTGAAAATAAGACTTTTTCTAAATTGATCAGAATTCAGAATAAAGCAGAATCTAGAAATGAAAACAAAACACGGAAAATAAAATAGGGCAAAATGGGATGGCAAGCGCTGTGAAATTTTCATCTGGAATTTACAGCAGCGTCTAAAGCCCACTCACACCAGACAGTAAATTCTTGTTCCTAGCACAATAAAATAGTTCCATAATAATTTTTTTTAGTTTCTATTGGCCCTATCCAAAGCTTCCTTGCACTGACAGTGAGACTTTGCAGGTCTCCGGGGGCCTGGCATCACTTTGCACATGTGAGCAACTGTGCCAGCCTGAAACACAGCGTTCTAATCCCACAGATCCTGTGGCAAAACATGAGAAACTTGGTATTGAAAATGGATTTTATCCATGGCAGAAAGCAGAAGAGTTTTGTCCTAGTTCAAAATGGGAAAAACACGTAAAATATGAGCACAGCTGTAAACAAGATGCACACTGGCAGTGCTCATCAGCCTGGCAAGGGTAACTGCCCTCGAGTTTAATCAAGGTAGAAGGAGGGGATTTGGAAGCAGCACATGCATGGCACACTTCCCGGCTTTGTCACATCACACTAAACACTCGATAAAAGATCCCTTTGAAGAGGAGCCAAGCCCATCCTCACTTGAGTACAGTGATACTGCACTGGGTTCGCTGAGCTGGGCTTCCCCTTGTGCAAAGAATTTGTAAGAGGCAAAAAAAAGAGCAGGAGTGAGCAGACAGTGTTGCAGCTCAAGGAAAACTACAAAAGACAGTGCAGTAATTAATTATTGGGGTTTGCCTCAATTGTTTTGCTGGCAGTGGGACAGACTCCTGTATTAGTAAAATGTATATAATCCTTCTCTGTAGATTTGGATATGTGTCAATAAAGATTCAAAAATCACTTGCCATCTCCCCAAAATCATGAGATAGGTAAGAAAATAAATAGAATTAAAAAACCTAATAGTAACAAAGGGTTTTCTTTTGTGTCTTTGTTTCTGAGCTGTTGCCCTGCCAAGCTAATTTCAATAGAACCTTGGTTAAAGGAATATTAAAAAAGGGAAGGTGAGACTTTCCCATCATTACACCAGAACAGTTTGGTTTCCCAGGAAAGCAAATCTGTAATGCGATGAGATCACTTCCAGCTGACCAATCTGAAGTTTGTTTTTAGAAGGCTAAAAGCAACAGAAAAAATAAGATAAAGAGAAAAACCCCAGCACCCAAATGCAGATCACTTGGACACTGGGTATTTGGGTACCGTGCCATCCTCCTGCTTCCCAGTTAGGGCCAAGGGACACTGGTTTCCTTAGGGAATTCAGCTTGGCAGAGGTGTGAGTGGTGATGGATCTGCTGCCTCTGCCAGATGAGCGATTTCCCAGTGCCAGCCCTGTGATTTGCCCTGTGGTGTGACCCCAGCCCAGCCAAGAGCAGAGGGGCTGGGGGCAGTTCCCCTCCAGAGCTCTGCTGCTGCCTGTCCAGCCTCCCGCTCTACCAGGGGCTGATGGAGGCATCCTCCTCCTCCTGCCCGTGCCAGAGCCCCACCCCAGGGCACAAACAGCCTCTGCCCACCATCCCTGCTTCCTTTCAGCCCATGCCCAGCTCCTCCAGGTGTTGTTTGCTCTCCCAGCACAGCTCTTGTTCAGACAGAACTCACCACAAAAGCTCAGTGTCGTTGCTATTGATTCTCAGCCCCAGCCTGGTTTTGTTGAGGTGACCAAGTGAGTGGCAGGTGGTTGGTTCTTCTACTTATTTTCTGCTGGATGGGGACACCAAATATTTGCTTTCTGAAATATTTGCAGCAGTTCCACTACAATTAACAACATCAGCTGAAATGCTCAAAAAGGGTGGGGGAGTGCTCCCGTGCCTTCGCTCTCCCCTGAGCTTTGCTAAATAACACAGAAACTCCTGGGCTTTGTTGCTTTGCCATGGAGAGCATCTCATGGGCTACACATGTGATGGATTAGCCTTTGGTTTCACTGGAAGATGCCCAAAGGAGTGGACCTGGATTCCTGGTTTCTGATCCATACCAGAGCATTCTTAGGGAACAGCTTTCACTAACACAAGTACAAATGCAGAGCAGTTAAAGCACTCACCAAACCAATCCTATGGCAGCAGAACAATTTAGGCCTTTCATTTCAGGAACAGCAAAACTGCCTGAGGGTATGTGCTGATTACAGACTGCTCCAATCATTCCAGTTTACTTTCCAGCAAGACACCATCCAAACAACCAACCAGAGGAAGAGTGACTTACCTTTGATGAGAGGAAGCTCCAGCTATGATCAAGCATGGATGTTGCATTCAAGGCAAATTTAGGGGAGGCTGAGCCAAGTCCTCCTCTGTATGAGCTGCACAGACTGTTCAGTTGCTGTTGTCAGCAGTGGAATCATCGAGGGACATGTTCTCATCTGAGACCTCCAGAAGTGCTGAGTTCTGGATAAGTGTTCCTTCCCTCAAAACACACTCACATCATGGCCATATTTCAGAAATAGACCAAAAAAAATAGAATTTTGGAGACAAAATTCCCCATTGCTGAGATGCCCAAAGGCCTTCATGCCCCAAGTTTCTCACAATGTCTCCAGATGCAGCAGAGGCAGAGGGAGAAGGGTTTCCTTCCAGGCAGGAACTGCTGCAACAGGGATTCAAAGCCACAACATAAGCTTTGCAAAAAGGAGACACCTACACACACCACAGGACTGCTTGGCACTGAGTCCTGCATCCAAAGATCTGCTGGTGAAGTGCCACTGCCTGCAGGGTGGAACAGCGGATGGCAGAGGATGGATCCACCCAACCTGGCAAGTCTGGGATAGAGACTGGCCAGTGGGTCCAAGCCATGGCAGCCACTTCTCCAGCTCTCACTGTTCTTCATATCCTCTCCTGCATGAGAGAGGCAATCATTTAGGAGAGATTTTTAACTCGGTGCCATGGATCACTGATAAGATCAGGCCCACAGAGCATGCAGAGTATGACTCAGTGCTAAACACTTCTTATTCTGCAATCTTCCTAGGCAGACAATATGCTTTTGGCTTCATGCACTCTGCAGTTACTCTCTTTTGCTTCTTCTTCTTTTTTTTTTTTTTTTTAATGTCAGAATCTGTCAAACAACTCCTTGTGCCATGTTTTCACAAGAATCCTACTTGCTGGCCAGTGCCAAGCTCCCTTTTAAACAATACTCAGTGAAGCATTGCTCTGCCTGTGCTCTGCTCTCGCATGCCATATTTAGACAAAAGCCAGGGAATTCCCTGCCCTGGATGAGGGCTTGAATGAGCACGTTCTTCTCCCACCTCAACTAAAAAAGCATGTGTTCACATCAGCCAGGCCTTCCACCCAGCTTTATTTTTAGTTCATTCCGCACTTGGATTTATATACCTAGAAATCCGAAGGGGGGGAAAGGAAAATGCAAAGAAAACAAAACCAAACAAGTGAATGCAACCACAGACACATGCTTAGTCCCGCTGGGTGCATTCCCAAAGAGACCAAAACCAGTGGAATAAAACCACCCAAACCCCACACTGACAAACAGGAGAAAAACATGCAAACCCCACCCAATGCACAGCTGGCAACAGCTGGATCGTGGCCACAGGTGGCTTTTACTGCGTGGCCCAGGGCAAGCAAAGGGCTGGCACTGCTGCAGAGTGCCGAGGGGGTTCTGGCAGAGCACCTTGTGTGCACCTGACTCCTGTGGAGAGAGAACCCCCCTGGGCAGGCCGGGGGGTTTGAGCAGCCCCAGAGCCCCGCACGCCCCGTTCCCACCCGCACAAGCCGCACCGGGGGCTCTGTCCTGACCCTGCACAAGTCAATGGGGCTGCAGAGCCCTCTGGAGCGCTATTGAAACGCCACATTCCAGAGCACTGTGCTCATCGCTCCCCGCCGGCCCTCCAGCATCACTCCGCTCACTGATGTTTAAATTCTTAGCCATACTTTTGTCCACAGCGTTTGGGCCCCCCAGATTCTTTGACATGCGGTCCTTCTGCTCGCTGCCAAGTCTGCTGGGAGAGGATGTCAGCCTCAGAGCACCAGACAGATGCTGTCCGAGCACTGACTGCTGGAAAAGCTTCAGATAAAGGCCTGTCTGCCCTCCTCCTCTGCTTCATGAACACTGCATAATATCCATTACATCTGCCCCAAGAATCTGCTTAGGAGAAAATGTGAATCCTGAAATTGAGAGTCAGAGCATTGTCAAATGTACATGACCTGAAACATGGAATGAAATACTCTGAAAAACAAGGCAGAATTTGCACTAGATTATTGTTTTCATGTAGATATATAAAATCCACTACAGCTATCTCAAATACATCCATACTGCTGGTAGTGATGATGGGGACCCTTCTGCACACAGGATGCAGACAGGCACCTTTTAACTGCTGTCACTTAATTCTGCTCAGTGTGGCTTGAGCTGACATCTTAACTGAGACATCACTCAAGCCTTGACTAGCCTGGTGCTGCTGGTGTTATTGCTGCTGCCAGGAGCATTCTGGGGACATGGAGAGAGGAAAGAAATGATATGGACAGAGCTGCAGAGTTATGAAATGCATCCTTAGGATCATATGCTCAAAAGCACTCAGTTCCTGTTTAGGAACCTAAATGAAGTTGGCAGGATTTCAGAAGTGCTCAGCATCTATCAGCTCCTACTGAGAACATGCTGAGCTCTTCTTAAAATTGTCAGAGAAAAACAATTTGGAGATAAGAGCCAACTTGTGGCTTACAATTAACATCATTGTATGGGTCTTCAGAGCAGCCTGGCAAGAGCAAGAATAGCTGCTTTCACAGAAGATACTGTACATGAATCCACATCTCCAAGCACGGGCCAGGTCTATAAGCAGTCTGGTTATAACCCCAGGTCTATAATCCCACAGGCTGCCTCCTGAAACAGCTCTGCACCCCAAGGAGAATTTTCCACTTTGTGTCAGTGATGCCTCATAGAGTTGAGTAAGTGGGAGTTTGCACCTGACCATGCCAGGACCAACCACATCAGTGGAGGTGAGAAGGACCAAAATGAGTGCTTAAAAACTCAGAACATAACCCACAGGGCTGCAGGCGGGGCAACTGTGAAAACATCTGGAGAAATGCACTCATTTGGGCCTACTTTATATTAGGTTCTGGCATATAATTAGTAGCAAAAGTAAGTGCCAGTTGGTCCCTTCTGTCTTTGAACCCCAAAGTGCTCTTTGTTCTGAGGAGAAAGATGTTTTCTCCCAGTGGTGACAAACAGCTAACACCATGGGAACCTTCAACAGACAGATTTGTCAAATCTCTCCAAACACTTCCAGAGTCATCAATCCAGCAAAGAACTTAATCAGCAGCAGTCCCACTTGCCCTCCTGGAACCTGATATATTTAAAAGGCAGGCTGTGAATTCAAATCCTCCCACTGCTCACAGCTCCTCCAGCCTTGAACCAGCTGAACCTTGGTACCACACCAAAAAAAAAACCCCAAATCAAGCACAGCAGCTTATGCTAGGCTTCAGCTCACCCAGGGACATATTAGAATGCTTGAAGGGGGCTAAGAATGAATTCTTCTCATCAAGATCATCTTTCTCACAGTGTCCTTCATCTTACATTGAGATTCCAGCAGCTATCTTCCAGGTGGGAGCAGCTTGCTCATCCTTACTTTCCATGTATTTCAGACATTTCCAATGTCTCTCTGCTCCTTGGCTTGCTATGTTGCTTGGTCTAATCACACAGAAAAACTCCAGAGATTCTTCTGAGGGCAGCAGGAGATGAAGGATCTCATGAATCTTGCTACCAAGAGGTCCATTGACACCTTGGTGTGGGAGGTGGAGCTATAATTTAATGTACTTCCCTGGATGAGGGTGCTACACCTCAATCAGAGCTGTCAGAGGACACTACCACTCGTGGTATTAGGACATCACAACTGTTTTTTTTTTCTCTTTTAGCTTAGGAGAAGCTTCATGTTTTCTCAGTAACAGATCAAAATCCCTCTTGTTGAAGGTGGAAGCAAAAGTACTGATTCCAGAGGAGCTCCTGCTCAAGGACCCAGGAGAGAGATTAAAACTCATGCAATCAAGCATTGCCAGCCTTCACAAGCTCTGGCCATATTGATTTATCTCCTGACATCTTGACACGAAAGCAGAACAGCAGAAGAAAGCATAGCACTATTTTCCATTCTGACTAAAACAAGTAGTCCAAAACATGCATGAATTTAATTTGCCACTCCTCAAATATAATGACTCATTATGATTCATTACTCCCAAGTATTCTAGCTCATTTTCTGCAGCTAATTAACCTCATAAGCAGCAATTCACAACAACAGAGGATCTCTCTATGGCCATGGGGAGGGCTGCACTCTGCCTTCTCCTGTAGGAGAACAGAAGTGCTTGCCATGGTCTGGCCAAGGGGCACTGCTGCCCTTTCTCTCCTGAATTTGCTGAGCGGGGACAGCCTGAGAAAACTCATTTAGAAAAAAATGGAGAATTCTCCATTCCAGTGAGCAACATATGCTCAATCCAAACACAGTCTCCTTGGGAGCAGGGAAGGGCTGCTTGGCCATTGCTGCAGCCACTGAAGGGTAACAAATACTTGTCCTTTGCACAGCTGAGCTGAGCTCAACTAGGCAGGAGACAGGAGGGTGACAAGGAAGATAAAGATACAAATGCTGAGCAGGGAGAGGAATGGTGACTGGTGACAGCTCCCTGGGATGATGCCCTGTCCTAGGGAAGCCAGGGGCTCACACAACTGGGTGGAGTTTGGACAAGACCTTTCAGTCTTTCTCTTGATCCCTTTTATACCCTGCTCAGATTTAAACATCCTCTCAACTTCTCATATATATTTAGACCAAAGAAAAACACCATTAAAATGCCAAGGAGGCTTTCAAGACAATTGTTATATTAAACTAGTTTCAATCCTAAACTCTGCTCCTGTGAAATTACTCACTGGACAGCCCACTTTAATCCTGAATTACTGATTAAGTGCTGCTGTCACTGTCAGATGATTGCTGTTTTCACAGGTCAACCACAGCAGGAAAGGGAATTTTAACAAAACACTGCCTGACCCCAGGGATTTACAGGCAGCAACTTCTGCATTAGGCACCATGGTATAAAGTCACAAAAACTTCACTGCAAAAGTCCTCTTCATACAGCAGCAGTGCCAAGAGCTGAGCACTGCTGCTGGTTTTGGAGCACCAAATGCCATTTCCCTGGCGTGCCCTCGCGCTGCTCCCACGGGGCTGCACCGGAGATGGCGGCAGCCTGAGCGTCACCCCGTGAAACCCAAGAGCTGGCTCCATTTTTAGAACCAGCCTGCCTGAAGATCTGCTGCATTATCTGGGCAACACGTAAGGGAACAAGATGAACTGCAGCTCCCCCAGCCACTTATTTACCTTCTGTTTAAACAGAGCCTCTGCAGCTCCCCACCCGTGCACCCGCTTGCTCGGCACCTCGCGCGGGGCTGCTGCTCTATTTTTAAAGGCATGCTGCTGGCTTTCATCTGAAGCTGCCTGGGTTTTGTTTTGGTTTTTTTTAGCTCCCATACTCTTTAAACTAATTTAAAACATGCTGGCAGATAAAGGTAGTGAGGGGAGATACAGCAAATGCACCATGGTTGGCATTGCAAGTTGAGATTAAGGCGAGAAGTACAACCCAAACAGAGGAAAAATGAACATCTAAACTCAATGATTAGGGCCAGACAGCAGGAGTCCTTGCTAAGGGGGCCATCTCCCATGAATTTGGAATTTGGAGTGGGAACCACTCCAAATTTGAACCAACCTGTTTGAAACAAGACTTTAGGGTTTGTTCTGGCAGCAAACACACTGGGGTGCTCACAGCAGGGAGGAGCAGCGAGTGGCAGCTGAGAGGAGTCCTGTGAGGGAATGTGGTCCCTGAAACACAGTTTGGAGTAGTTTGGGGCTTGCCAGGGAGTTAAAGGCTCTGCTGGTTCCAGTCCTGAGCCCAAATGAGCAGCTCTGCCTTCAGGGGCCTTGCACAATCCCACAGGTGGAGGAAGCACTGCTGAGAGCCTCCAGCATTTCGGGAAGGTGGAAGGGTGCCAGAAACACGTGGCATGAAAATCCAGTGTCCCTACCTGTGGCTGTGACCCCAAACCAGATGAACTAAACACCCTTGAACAGGGAGGCTGTACAAGCTTGACCCAAAACCCTCAGCAGCTATCACCAGTAATTAGAATAGAAGTATTGAGAACACTGACAGATTGTAAATAGGGAAGATGGTTGACTGTGCTGATACATCACCAACAAAACGAGAAACCACTTCCAAAATTTCACATTTTGAGAGCTTGGAGATTTCCTAGCCCATGCCTTTGGTCTGGAATTTTCTCAGCTAATGTTCAGGTGCCAGGCTCTGTCAGCACTGCGGAGCTGCCCTGAGCATCCTGCTGATGGTCCTGGAGCTCCAGACACACCCCTGGCACTGGGCAGGCTGAACTGGGCTCCATTTCACACGCAGGACATCTCTGAGAACTGGCTGAAAGGAGGACTCGCTAACGCTCCCATCAGATGCTGATGGGCCTTTTTGTGCCAGGAAAACGGATGTGTGCAACAACAGCAAAAGTGCCTGGAAGCGTCCCAAAGCCTGAGTGAAATGGGGGAATGTTGAGTGGCACCAGACAAAAGGAGCAGTGATTTAATCTCCACAGATGGGGAGGAGGGAGCGGTGTCAGGAAAAGCAGGAGGATGAGATTAGCTAGGCAATAAAATGAAAATGAGCAAGAGGTGGAGAGAACTGTGCTCAGATAAGAGGAGGTGGATTACAGGGCTGGCAGATGGAAGGGGAGCAGGCAGCCAAACAGTGAACAAAAAACAGGTAATAAATCTGGAAAAATTGTCATCGACAATGTTAAATACCATTTTCAGCCTACTTTCTCCGAGGAAGTAAGAGGTTATGGCAGAGGGATGTGCTGTGCCCTCCCCTCAGGGTGCAGTGATGCTGCCTCCAGCCCCAGCCACTGCAAATGGCCAGCAAGGTGTGCTTGGACTCCTGCCAGACAGCCAGAATCCTTTCTGACACTCAGATAAAGCAGTCCTTTACACAAAAGGTGAAAGAAAATGCTTCTTTCTGGAGAGCTTGACCATCCGTTTGACTCAGCCTAATTCAGGAAAGCGACACCTCGTCTCCTTTGCTGCTGAAAGGAGAATTTCCTGCAGCCTTGCTGGAGCACATTAGGCCCTCAGTTCCGGGTGATAAGGCAGCTTTTATCAAGAGACTTTCATTAATGCAGTTTAACTGGCAATAGACAATTGATAACAAGCAGACATTTAACCACAATTTAAGTCATTAAGCCCTTGACCACCATGTTTTTGGAAGATAATCTCTAGAATATCTTAATCTGTGTCATTTTAGCAAAGCCACGCTGCAGTTTCCAAATCTGTGAATCCCCCAGCCTTCCATTACCCAGGGCAGGTCAGTACCTGCTGGCAGCACATCTATCTCAGGAGGTCACTTAAAATCATTTATTTGTCATTGCACTTTAAATCTGGGAGAGGAAATTAATGGACAAAGAGAAGTAATTACCTTGTGAGTCTGAAACCTGTTCGGGGCCAGGACAGCTTTTTGCTCTGCACCAGTGCAGTGCCTGGCCCAACAGGGTTTGGGCAAAAGGGCAGCAGTGGTGGCTCACATGTCATTGCAAACATCTGTATGGAATAATAAATTTCTGTTTTGAGCTGAAAATTTCCCACCCAAATGTGGGGCAGGGTCAGATTAACCCTGTCCCTGCTGAGTTGTGTTACACGCCTGCTCCTTCTTTATTCCCAAATGGATACCTCTTCCCCCTCTGCCCCTTTAGCTCATTTAATGTCTCTCCTACCTCCAGCACAACCAGGAGAGGAGACAAGCAGATCACAGGGTGCTGTCTGGGGAGAGGGATGAGGGCAGGGGGAAGGCATGGAGAGCCTAGGTCAGAAGTTCCTCATCCCAGACCCTTCTGGAAAATCCCATTCCTCCCTATCAGGGATAAGAAACATTTCTACCATGCTGAAATGAGTGCATTTAGGAGCATTTTTTTCCCAGGAAATCACAGTGGTTAGGCAGTTCTTGGATAGACTGTGGGAGTTAAGTGCAGGAAATTCAATACTCTCTGTTATACACCAGAGGTCAGGCTAAGGGTCCCTTTAGAGCTAAACCATCAATTCTGCAAACCATTACCAAAAAAGCCCCTCCAAAACCTCCTCCAGTCTTCCACTCAGCTTCTAGAAAACTTTTCAATAACAAGATCTGATTGCCAATTGTTAACAAAGAGGCCAAAACCATCAACATCCATGTTTGACTCCAGTTTTTGTGGCAGCCTGGCAGCCCCAGACAGCCAGGAAGGCTCTGGAAGCAGCATTCCCTAAAGGAGGGCCTGGGGCTCCTCATCTAAACCCAGGAGCTGCTGTATTTCACAGGTTGGGATGTGGATAGCTCATCCTGCTGGAAACCAAAACTAAAAACGCTGTCTGAACACAAACCTCTGCTGTTCCTGCAGGGGAGGAGCAGCCCCCATCCTTCCAGCAGGGAGAAATGGGGCTTCAGTGGATGCTTGGGCTGAAGGGGACCCAGGACAGCAGCACAGAATGGTGGCTCTGGAGGGAGGTTTTACAGGAGGACATCAGCACCAGGCAGAGAAAATGCCCAGCACTGACTTACCCAGCTGGGATATGGCCAAATCCAAAACCCAGCCCAGGAGGCTGCAAATGCTGTGGCTGAAATCAGTTGTGTCAGGTCCTGGCAGCAGGTGTTAGGAGGAGCTGATTTCCACCCCAGGATTAGCAGCAGGATATACAGCACATATTCCCTGCAAAAGTGTGATCATATCAAAGCTCCATCTGTACTCAGGCTGGAGCTCAGAGCTATTAATGACTACTGGGGGAGAACTAACATTTTTTTCTTATTACCAGTTTTAAAAGCTTCCCACACCTTGAAAACTAACAAATCCTTTTTCTTTAAAGATATGTCCATACATACCTTTTTCTTTCAATACAGATAATCTACACATACCTAGGGAGAGGGACAGTTGCACAGATTTTAAAACCCAGAATATTTAAAATGCTGTGTTTATCCTTTTTTTTTAAGAGGAGCTCAACTTGGATGCAAAGACACATACTTCCACTCCAGGTATTTTTGGTCAGGAGGAAAAGATAAATAGATAGTGTATTTCAAACATCACACTTTCAGCTGGCTTTATCTAACTTTGGTCAAGAATTTAAAGCTTTTCACTAAACACCAGCACATTTCGAGCTTGAGCTGTAATTCTCTTCTCCTGACAAGAATTTGCTGCTAACAGAGCCTATCTGTGACATGGGAACCAACAGGCTGAAGCTGAAACCAAGGCTGTCAAGCTCACTTCACTTATTAGTTATGAAATGGGAAAAAGCAGCGAGCAGTGGTGTCACATGGGAACATGAGTGACACCGCCCTTCAAACGGTGTCAGCACTAAAGCCAGGCTATAGATTATTTGGAAAGCAATAAGCACTGACCTCGTGATTCTATTCTGGGCTGGTCCTGTGACAAAAAAGGAAAAAACAAAACCCCTAAACCATCAAAACAAAAGCAGAAGCTGACAGCCCCGAGCAGCTGGCACCGAGTGCAAGGGCAGTGCCCGGCTCTGAGCGGGGACCCCGCTGCCAGTGCCAGCCCCTGGGCAGGGGACAGGGTGATTTACACGGGGACAACTGCTGCAGTCACCCCCTCTGCCTGCTGCAGGGAGAGGCTCCCAGCCCCAGAGCATGCAGCAGCTTCGAGCTGCCTCTTCCTTATTTTTTTTTAATTTTAAGGCCAATATCCAGTGCCAGGCTGCCCTGCTGGTTTGCCCTCACAGCTCAGAGATGGTTTCACAAAGAGGTGAGCTGCTGTTGTCCCACCAGCCATCCCAGGAGGGTTCCATCCCCAGGAGAACAGGACTCCCCTGAGCCTCCCAGCCCCGAGGTCAGTTCAGATGCTCGGAATGACTTTTCCTAATCTTCAGCGCGTCAAACCTTATTAGCTGATTTTATTAAATCTCTCTCCAAACATCTCTGAAGTAACACTTGGTGCTGCTGTATCCCAAAATAGCCACTCGGTCTGAGCCTTTGGCAGCAGGCACAGAGGCTGGATGAGACCCTGGAGAGCCGGATTAAGAAGGAAACTCGCACCCAGCCTCCTTGTCCTTTTGACTTGCACAGCCTCTTCCCAGCCCCACACAACCCCCAAACTCTTTTACCTTAGGAACTCTGCAAGCATGGCTGCTTCTCCAGCTGTCTTGAGCTCCAAACTGGGCCCAGGACAAAATCCTGCTTGCAAACAACTCCAGTTGTAGAAGAACTGCACTGATGGTGCAGCTGCAGGAACCTTCCACCAGCATCCAGATCATTACTCTTCCTGTTACAACAGGCTTTTATTTCTGCTGTCTGAGAGGTGACATATCCATGAGACAGAGGTTCAAAGCCCCTGCCACTGTTAATTATTAAAAGCATTTATCACTGAATCTCTAGCGATGGGCTGGTGGCAAATCTTGGGTGAGCCGTAAAATTTCCATGAGAGGACTTTGAAGGGAAAGAGTTGGAGGAAATCATAGTGCATTTAAAAGGTAATATGAATTAATATCAGTGACTGTTTTGACACAGCTTTAACCTCTGACTACAGGGCTTTACAATTTAAAAGACATCTGGTAACGGACGATTTTGCAAGGTAGACAATTTAAAAGACATCTGGTAACTGATGATTTTTCAAAGACAGAAGTCCATTACATACATTCAAATGAGCTTGAAAAAAAAGCACAGGCACATCTGGTGTCATGAACGAGAGCTCGGAGAAATCCCCACTCTCTGTTGCAGTGTTGCTGGTTTTGCCAGCAGTGCAGAGCAGCACAGACCTGACCCCAGAGCCTGGAGGGACAGCATGGGCTGTGCCCTCCTGGGCTGAGCAGTTTTGAGCTGGACTTGCCCCTTGGATGGCTTGGTCCCCAACCCATCCTTCCTCCTAGAGCCAGCTCAGCAGTCTTGGCCACCTTTCCTTATCCTGAATATCACCTTTCTTCTCCCACCCATAGAATTATTTACATCTTTCCTGTAAAAGAAAAATGGTCAGATTCAGCCCCGAGTCAAAAGATCCTCGTTTGGCCCTGGATGTGTTGAAAGCATGGGTCACATGTCAGAGCTGGGGCACAGAAAACCTGGCTGTGTAAGTACCAGGGAATTCTGCCAAAAAGACCAGGGATTTTGTCTGTAGTCAGCCCTTGGAGAATGCTTTCTTTGACCAAAAAAAAAAAAAAAAACCAACTTTATAGAAAAACTCCATCTCTTGCAAGCTTATGAAAGCATGGCCATGTGCCACGGAGGCTAATGGGCTCCAGCAACATCCCCATCATCATTCAAATGGCAGGAGCAGCCTCTAAGAAGTTCCTCACTCTCTTCTCTCTCTCTTTTTTTTTTTGTTTGGTTTAAATAAAGCCATTAGACCTTTGAAAAAGCAGTCATTACAAACCGTGGAAAGAGTTTTCCAAACAGCTGCTGAGGGTGCTGAGCAGCCCCCCACAGAATCAGAAGGAGAGTTTTCCACAGAGAAGTTTTCCATGTTCTCCCCTGCACAGAAGATAACACTGAGAGGGAAAAGTTCTGCCTTTGAAAAGGGAAAAAGTTCTGCTCCAGTCTCAACTGAGCAAGGTGAGAGCTCCATCTTCCTCCCCAGAGGGGATGAACTGAAGATGCCACTCCCCTCAAACCTGACCAGAAGTTTTGCACATCCCACCAGCCCGTGCTGGCAGAGATGCCCCCAGGACCAGCCATTCCAGAGAGCTGCTCTGAGCACTCTGCACTACAAAATTAACCTCACTCTTTCCTCCTTCACAGGGACAAACCTTTCAGGCTGAAAAGCCCCTTTTCCTCTCACAGTCCATTCCATCACCTGGCCAAAAACTGCACCAGCATCAAGGCACTGTGAGATGTCTCCTGAGCAGGCTTTGCCAGGAGAATGACCTGAAGTCACATTCACCAGGCTCTGTTTTTCTTCTGCTGCATTTAATGGGAATTCTCTGTCTCGAGTTAGGGGAGGCTCAGCCCTGAGTTTCTCATCTGTCACTGTTCTCCAGGGCTCATCCTATCTGGAGATTTTCCTGAAGCCAGGCTGGCTTAATTCCAACAAGTGGGAACGAGCTTCCTGCACTTCCATCGCCCCTCTTATCACTCCCTGCCTTAAACAAGTTTGACCTTTTGATTGATTTGAACTTTGGGCAGCATTAAAACACTTGTTCTGGCAGATGAGGTCAGTCCCTCAGCTTTCTGCTGTGTGTAAAGGGGCAGCCACTGACACTGGTTTTAAATCATGGCATGTTCCCAGCTGTGAGGACAGGGAAAGAAACAAAGCTCACCAGAGGTTGTCCCCTGACGTCAGGCTGGGCCAGGCTTGGGAGCAGTTTCAGCTTCCAGCTCCTGCCTCATGGCTGCTTCTGGTTGCACACTTTGCAAAGAAAAAGTAACTTTTAAAGAGTATAGAAAGAGATCCTACCTCTACCTTCCTCTCCCCTCCATCACCCCTCGTGACTTCCTGAAGCTGTCCATGCAAAAATCCCTGAAAATGCCTCCTGCAAAGGATTCTTGTGTCACTGCTGACCTTGGGCAGAGGTTTTTAATAACCAACAATGACAAACAAAACCTTGGGAGTAAAATGTTTCCATGGCATTTAAAATTGACTTGGAAGGGAAGATATTTTGTGCAAACACATAAATATTCCTCAAGCTGTCACAGGCCAGAATTTGCACCATCATGCTATATGTCAGATTGGAAAGGAATAAAAACCCAACTGGAAATGGATTACAAAGAGCAAGTTGAAAGAAATGCAAAAACCAACCACATGGGGAAAACCACACTGGAGCAAGCCCAAATCTTTTCATCACTGTAGAAGCATTTTATGTTAACGTGAAGAGGAATTTATTCTTTTATTAATGCAGGACTTTTTTTTTCTCTGCCATCTCTGCAGGACTCAACATAGACAAATAAAAGCCCTGTCAGTGACTTCATTGCTCTCAGTTTTATATAAAGGGGTTGGACACACACTAATGGGCACTTTTTTGTGGCAAACAGGAGTTAATAATGGGCATTTTTTTCCCTCCTTGCAGAAGAATGCTGGTGAATTTAACAGATTTTATAATGTTTGCTTATTTACAGTTATGGCTGTAAAAATTACAAGAGGAAATCTTAGTTGTTAGAGGGAAATTTATAGAAAAACCTAAGCATTGAGAAAGCTTTTCTTCAGAGGGTTGTCCCACAAGCCTCCCTGTGCTGGTCAGTGCTGTGAGAGGCCGTGGCTGTGATCTCTCAGATTATAGGGACATACCCAGAGGGAAAGACCCTGTATATCATCACTTAAATACATGGGTTGATGCATCCTCTGTCTTAGTCTATACATTGATTTTTAGGTGCAATAAATTCCAGTCAAAGTGCATGGAAATCTGGAATATGCTCCTCACAGCATTCCACTTCAGGAGTACAACCCTGGGGCTAATTTCCTAATTATGAAATTCCTGTGTTGCCCCAAAGCTCTGTGACTGCCATATTCCTTTACTTCCTGCCAGCTCCACTGGAGAATCTGCTGTTTCTTACCCAAAACATCATTTCTCCAGGGAAACATGGCTGGACCTCAGGAGTGAGGGGTCTGATGAAGGGTGCACCAGTGGGGTCACTGTGCCCAGAGTATCCCAAAGCACTCCCAGGAAGGACACAGCCCTGCCACACTGACTGCAGGGGAATACAAAGGGAGGGAGGGAGGGAGAAGAGCAGGAACATCACTTTGCAGAGCTCATCACTCAACACTCACACACAGAAAATCCCCTGGAGTCCTGCAAGGGCCTGAACATCCGCCAGCAGGGAGAGGAGAAAACAAATACATTTTAGATTTAATTTTTAAAACAAGCGCACAAATATGAGTGCCCATAAATTATACACAGCAACATTCTGTCCTTCCCAACCCACTCGCGTTTGAAAAGTTAAATAAAGCAAGTTATCTTGTAAAATATTAATTAAAGTAAGCATTATGTTGGGTGCCATGAATCACTCTGTGTTCAATATTTGCAGTGTCACCATGGTGAGGAGCTGCACCCAACTACAGAGCTTTGGTTATACAGAGCAGTGAGCTCAGCCTTTGCTACTGGCTTCCCAAACTATAAACCTGTCAGCTGGATAGGACACCTCAGAGAACATAAAATGAGACTTCAAAACCAGCATCACTGTTTGAAGTGAATCCATGGCTCATGCCAGCTGTGAAAATTAAGGTTAGGAACACTGGAATATCCACAATAGGAAAGTATGGACTGCTAAACACATGGACTGAGATAAAATCAAAGTGAAGATGGGGCCTTTCACTGAAACTCGAGCCAGTGAATTAATGGGGTAGAATATGAAGTGTGAAAGTTTTAATGATCACAAGAACAAGAAAATAAAGTAATTTGAAAGCTCCACAGCTCTTACTGTGCTGTCTCCAGAGATTTTATCCAGCCCAGTTTCAAGGCTCTAGGTCACTGGGGAAAGTCTCCCAGGTTATATTTCTAGGGAGGGGCTCTGCAGAATGTGCTCCTACATCCCCACAGATCCTGTGGTTGCTTACAAATATTCAGTGTCCTATGGAAAGCTGTGCCTCATGCCTAGCAAAAATGTAATCATAGTTGTAATTTTAATAAATTTAGATCCAAGTACAAGGTATAGGTGTAGGTTTCCAAATGTGAGTGAACATGGGGAGATGACCCATTCACACTCAGAAGCCAAAGCCTCATGTGGCCACTCAGACACTGAATATTTCTACATAAATCAGTCACAAGAAGAACAATTTAGAATTGTTGAGCACAACATCTGGATCAGACACTGCCAAGGCTGTGGTTTCATCAGGCTGGCTCTCCAGAGCTGCCCCTGGGGGGATGGTTTTGGTCCCTCCCCAAGCAAACCTCATCCCTCCTCCTCCTCCCCTGCTCCCAGCCCGCTGATTATCTCAGATCATCAGTGTTTTTGATGACCGAATAAACAGGATTATGCTCTCCCAGTGCCTGTTAAGTCACAACTGTATGGCGATCCTATTAGTGGATGGCAACGGTGTGGGTATAGCCAAGCAGGAGATTAGCTTTTGCTTGCTCTGTGGAGCTGAAAACAGCATTGGGAAATTTTTAATCTCCATGAAGGGGACACTAGAGCTCACAGAAAGAAAACCAAATTCATCTTTATTATCCTTCTCAATCAGCTGCCTCGCTAAAAAAAAAAAAAAAAAAAGAAAAAAAAATTCCCGAAATTTCCCGATTGACAAAGTCATAACCTCCTTTCACTGATCTGGGATGCCAATGGAAAACATCTTACATGCACAGCCTTTTTTCATCCCAACTGATCCCAGGATGCTTTACAAGTGCTGCATGCAAATGGCACGTGGGATTAGCAGCACTTTGCTCTGCCTCTGTTCCCACTGAGGTTCGAGGGAACAGAAGTGGGACTTGCTGCTGAGTAAAATGTGAACCGGGCTGGAAAACAGCCAGGACACTGAGATCAAGACTTGCATTCATTTGGAAGCTGCTGGCACAATGGCCCTATTGATCAGGGCTTTGGGTTTACCTCTTGCCCAAAACAATGCAGCAACCTACAGTGGGGCATGAAATGATGCTATTTTAAACCTGTTGGTAATTCATCATTATTTGTTTTTCAAGCGCTCGAAGATAAAAATATTGAAAGAACAAGCAACAGGGGAAATATCTAAATTAAAATTAAAATACCCATATCTAAATTAAAATCTTCTTACATAAACTATCCAGATTTTAACACAGCAGCATGCAAGCAAAGACAGCCAGCTCCCAACCCTCCCATATATATGCACACAGAAAAATAAATTCCTTCAAAAGAAACTTTGAAGAGCATAATTAAGCATGAAAGCTACCATATATTAAATTACACATCTAGTAAAAAAGAGTCATTAGCCCAACAAATGGGCTGTTAATGATTTCAGGTTTGCCTAAGGCCACGAGCTATAAACCAGTGATTAACCAGCATTTCTGGGCTGCTGCTGCTGCTGAAAGCTGCAGTCTGGTGTCACAGCACTCGCCCAGGGTTTGGGAATTGCAGAAAAACCAAAACCAAAGGAAAAAACCCACTGGGTCTGGGCCATAGAAACTGGAAAAGTTTCATAGAAACTGGAAAAGTTTCCTCACTCCCACCACCCACTGGGATGGCAAAACTCGGGACTTCCCAAGCCCAGGTGGGGCAGGCAGGGGAGCCCCTTCCAAGGGAAATTCTCCACGAGGTGTCCCAGCACAGGCCATGCCCAGGAGAGTCCCTGTCACTGCCACTGAAACACCTCCTGCTGCTCCTCACCTTCTCCTCTCTCCTCTGAGGCCACCCTTGGGTGACCCTGGCAGGCATTTAGATGGAAAGCAACCCCACAAGAGTGTGCTTGGCAGCTTCCTGCAGACATTTCTTAGCAACTGGTAATAAAAATTAAAAAAAAAAAAAACAACAAACAGTCCATTTGGTCAGCCAGCTCTCCCCAAATCACCTGTAGTTACTTTCCTCCTCACAGATTGAAGAGCTGAGGATGTGGGAACCAAAACTTGCACAGAATTGTCCTTTCCAAGGCTGGGAAGAGCAGGAACAGGGAGGATGGTGCCCACTCAATGTTGTTGGGATGACAGAACAGCTTACAGAGGTGTTACTTGCACAGGGCAATTGCTTTGAAACAAAGACCTCCATGCAAGCAAGGGGACATTTGTCAACAAAATTTCAGACAAATAAAACACTTTTTCACCAACACACAGTGCACCTGGTAACATTATAAGTCCAAAGAATTAAATAAATGAAACACTTTTCAAAGGATGGAATTACTCAGCAGTTTGAAGCAGAGAAAGGAAGCACTATCCATAAATTGAAGAAAGAAGTTGTTTATCCCTCCACCATCATCCTTAGCAGGCTCAAAGCCCCTCTCTTTGGAGCCACTGTGGGCAAGGGATCACCTGCACCAGCTCCCAAAACTTTGCAGGAGGAAATGCCCACCCCTGTATATATTACAGCTCACAGAACAACCCAGACCTGGAGATTTGGATCTCCAGGGGCTGAGCCAGCCTGGGCTGCTGGTGCAGAATTCCCATCACACGTGGGGAGGTCAGGGATGCTCCAGGAGCTCAGCACAGCATCCCCAGCCCTGGCAGGCTCAGCTGCTCCTCTCTGGCTGGTTTCTCCTCACCCCTCACCTTCTCTGGGGAAATGTGAAAATGTGGAAGCTGCATTTCTCCAGAGCAGCACTGAGCTGTGCTGGCTGCTTTGCTGTTTGCTGCCCCAGGGGTTGCTAATGGCTTCATCTGACAAAGTTCTCACACTTCAAATAAGTGGGATAAACACAGCACCCTCCAGGAAGGTCTAAAAGCAAAATGAGAGATTTGTTTGATTTAAGGAAGCCTTTCCTCGGGTATTTTTAAATTCTTTTAATGAACTAACTTTTAGATGACTTTTTTTTTTAATAAAAAGAGAAAATGTTTTCCTCCTTAAGTGTTCTTGCAGTTAAGGTCCAAGATTTATACCTCCACATAAGAAATAAAGAAATAAAGAAATAAATTGGATCCTGTTTCAATAGAGACCATGGCAAAAACTCCCACTGGCTGCAGTTACCAACAGAACAAGGCCCACGTACAAACCTTGGATATGAGATTTTCTGAAACTATTTACCAAATACTGCAAAGAGTTCACAAATATATTTCCATTTTCTACTTTCCTTTCACTGACATTTACAGCACAACCTCAGACATGTTGTTGAACTGGTTTTTTTGAAATCTACCTTGCTGTGTCATGTAAGTCATATGCATTCTACCTGATTTTTCACATACATGCTGTATTTTTTCCCCTGATTATTCCTACAAAAGATGTAGATGGTTTTCAGCAGCAGTTGCACTGACTTCAGGTTAAATATAGCAGTTATTGACTTTCCCTGAAATTCAGACACTTCTGAAAATAAGCTTTTTGGCACCCACTGAGGAACACACTGAACATCTCCTTTAGTTACAAGCCCTCAAAATAAAAAATACTTATTAAGTTCTTACACTTATCTCTAAGAATTTGATCTGAGGTCTTATTTAACTCTCCTTGTAAATAATCAGGGCTGGCCCAGCTCTTGCTGAAGTCAGAAGATTTTCAGTGCAATCTGCATGAGCATCACAGTGCACAACTGGACAAGGTAGTAATTAAACTTAAGAAATTAACTATTCCTTTTAACAGCCTTACCTTTCCTTGCAGGGTTGTACAACAGGGGTCATTCACAGAGCACCTGCACAAGATCTGAGCTCTAAATTTCCCCAGCACACACAGCCCTGCCCTTCAGCCACAGCCCTTAGTATTTAAAATGACCTTTCCAAATTTGTTTTGTTTTTAATACATTAAAAAGTCTTTCCCACTGAAGTGGGTAGATTTTCCAGTGAACTCCAGCATTTAACCCTGCAGCATTTTGCTATTTCAAGATTAGAGCACGGGTTTCAAAATTTGTCCTGAACAACAAATATCTGCATGAAGTTATGATGACGTTGTACTGAGACTCAGAGTCATCCTGGAATAGAAAACAATCCAAGCAACAATATTTGGCTCTGGATAGAAATTTTCCCAGAAGTTCAGGAGTAATTGCCTCCTTTCTGTTAAAGTTCTAAGCAATTCTGTCTGGGCTCCTGTGCATGGCTCCTGAGGCCAACACGCTGTAAAATGTGTCAAAATTGAATATTCCATCACGAATCATCTCTATTATACCTTTCCAAAGTATTTTAGTTCTAAAGATGAAGGGGAATAGTCCTGAAACAGTTCTGCCTTCTGTACAAACAGACTTCACAAGGAACTACAACAGATCTGCATTATTTCTTATTGAAACCACTTTGATTTTGCTATGAAAAAAAAGTCCAGCTGGAGATTTTTATTACCACAGCTGACCACAAGATGGAAATCCTTTTCCATAAGATGTCTCCTGATTAGGAGAAGTACTAATGAGAAAAAATATGTATATGCAGCCTCTTTCCAGGAAAACTTTTTAGAGGAAGCAAAGGAGGATTCTCATCCCATCAGCAGCCTGTTGTGGAGGCTTCATCGATTTTAATTTGATCAAACCCAAGGCTTTTCCTGGGAAGTTTTCTCTTTCCTAGGAAGGCAGTTCCACTCAGAAATAGTTCTAAATGGAAACCCCTCTCTAATCACTGGGCCAGCAGCTCAGACACACCAGGCACAGGAAAGCACCATGGAAGTGTTCACTGTCCCATTTGGAAATGTGAAGGATAAAATAAACTCTTCCCTCATACCATTACAGGTTATTTTTAGAGTTAAAAAGCCCTCTGAGGAACAGCTCCAGCCACATAAAGCCTGGCATGGCAGAACTCAGGGAGCTCAGTGGGGTTTTATCCAACCTGCTGCACTGCTCCCTGCACAGCCAAAACCACTGGCCCGGGATCTAAATGCTAAATGCCATTTATTTTTGTGATTGCTTATTTACAAAAACGTGCAGAGGCTTGCACTGGGATGGCACAGAACTGAAAGGCCAATCCTGTCCCCAGGGGCAGGGGGAGGGTTAGGGAAGAGGCAGAGGAGGGGAGATGTGTCTCTTTCCCACCTCCAAAGCTCTGTGGGATTTTGTGCAGCTCAGGAGGGCGGTGACGCTGCAGGACCTGCACGTGCGCCCAGCCAGGCTCGATCCAGCTGCTTCTGAACAAACTATTCCAGCCAGGAGATGAAAGAGGAGCTCCCATGATTTTCATTATCTGATGGTGTTTTCCACTCTAAATCTAATTGAGGCAGCAAGCAGGGAGCTGCACTTGGAGACAGACGAGATATTTGCATCTGTTTTGCTGATTACAGGAGTTGCACATTTTACTTTAAACATCAATGGGTTGCAACTGCTATTCAAATGATATGGAAATTGCTATTTTATACTGAAACGTCCCTTAAGCAACAAAGCAAAAGATTAGCACAGAGCTTTGGTTTTTATCTTTTCTCTTAATTTTAATAAAACACCACAATGGCAGTGGAAAACTCTTTGATGGCCCAGGAGCAACACCTGTACCTTTGAACATTTTATTCCTACCAAGCTGCAGAATATTTGGAGCCTTTTGTGCAACTATTATGACAACAATTTCCAACTAAAATATCATTCTTTATCTGAGACACTGAATTAATTTTATTTTCATAAGACTTCTTCCCCAGAAAAATATACACACCCAGGCTATATGGATAATAGTTCAAGGTAATGAAGGTACCACCAGCAATTTATGATTATTTTCAGATTCAGATGAAGCTTATCAGCTGGATGCCTTCATGGAGCCTGTCCTGGTCCCACATACCCAAGAAATATTTCTCATATGGTCAAACTCACTCAAGATTGAATCCTATGTGTTTCTAGCAGTATTTAGTAGAGTCACTGCATATAAGAACCAGACCACAGTGGGAATTTTTCCCACTGAAGCTCTCATAAGTAAAATCAGTTGTATTCCAACAGTTTTCAAGATTGATCTTTTAATCCCTTGCCCAGCTCTGCACCTTTTTATGCAATCCTAAAACAGCAGCCTTTCAGTGAATTTTAATGTTAGCTTCACTCTGGGCAGAAGAGATAAGGGATGTGTAAAGACACGTTATTAGACTCCCCAAAATCAACAGATTTTGAAAGTTAGTGCAAGTTATTGATATGGCAGGGAAACATGAACAAACAGGTGTCACTGGCTCCTGATGTGCCTTAGGGGATCTACCAACCAAGGATTTCAAGGGGAACATCATCCCTGTCCCCTCTCAGCAGGGCTATCCTGAATCTGAAGAAAAAAGTACAAGCACCTTACAAACAAAACTATTTTTTTTTAAAAACCCAATGCAGAGACATTGCCAGAATTAATTTGTGCTAAAGAGACTGACTCACATTTCCTTTCTGACGTCAAAGATTTGAGGCTTCAGGGTGCTGAAAGGTGGGAAATGATCAATTCTTGACCAAATCAGAAACATCGCTATTCTTTACATTAATTATTTTAGAAAGTAAAGCACTGAAGTCAATCTGTGGGTTTGTGCTCCATAAGCATCTAGCACAGACCTGGTGAGAAACTTCCAATTCTTCATGAGCAGGTCCAGAAGAGAGAGGCAAACAGAATGAGCAAACACAGCAACTCCTTTCTGTCAGGAGCAAGTTTCAGTACATCACCCACAACTCACAGCATTGCCCAGTTCAAAATCTACTGCCTACATCACCCAGGGCCACAAATCCTGCTCTTACCCACGTGCCCCTGCAATCCCACTACCTTTAGTGGTTTTTTTTTCCTCACAGCTGTAAAAATAACAGCATTATTTCAAAACATTCATGCTGCATTCATCACTCTAAACCCACCACAACACACACACACAGCAGCTCTGATAACCACACTGGCACTTTGGGTTTGCTCAGTGCCATTATGAATAGTTATGAATATTTATGCCCATTTCCACGCTGTGCCCCCCGGTTTGCACAGGGCACAGGTTGTTTCAGCAGCTGAAACATTTCATTAGCATCTGACAGCTGCTGAAAGAGCTCGTTGGGAACAAATCTGTGGTGCCGGGCTTTGTGGGGCCGGCAGGTGATCACAGCATCATTAGGAGGGACAGGAGGGCTCTCCCTGCACTGCTCAGATCTGCCTGGTGCAGGGGGGGTTTAATTATCACCAGCACAAAATGGGCAGTGTGGGGAAGGCAGAGATCTGACAGGAGCAGAGAGCAGCAAGCACAGGGCACGGCTGGCAGAAATCTCCCTGTAAATCGGGGCACAGCTCTGGTTGGAGCAGCAGCACTGCTGCCATCAGCACCTCCACACACAGCAAATGTCCAAGGGGGGCTGGAAAAAAAGAAGCAGAACGAGCAGAATCCTCGAAAACAAGGAGCAGAACGAGCAGAATTCTCAAAAACAAGGCAGCAGAACAAGCAGAATCCTCGAAAACAAGGCAGGAGAACGAGCAGAATCCTCGAAAACAAGGAGCAGAACAAGCAGAATCCTCGAAAACAAGGCAGCAGAACAAGCAGAATCCTTGAAAACAAGGCAGCAGAACGCTGCTCACAGAGGATGCTTGGGATGGCTGAGGGGGGTGTGTGCTCAGGGACGAAACTGGGATTTTCCTAGGGAAAGCTGGGAGCAGAGAGAAGACACCCAGCACACAGGGCATGGACAGACACTGAGAGGGGCCAGGGAGGAGAATATTCCTTGGCCTCCAACCTACCAACATCCTCTGCTCCAGGACCTGCCTCGTGGGTTTGATTCTCAGGGAGGGAGAGTGGGATGAGCCAACAAATTGTAATTGTGCTCAGAGGGAGATGAACCTCATGCCCTGGGTGGGCAAGGTCCAGGATTTTCCACCCCACGTGGGCAGCCACAGGAAGGTGAACAAAAAGCCCTACTCACATTTAACCTCTCCAGGTGGAACCAGCTGCACACACAGCAAGGAAAAGATGCTGCTTGATTTTTGTTCAAGTCATGGCACATTGCTTTGTCAGAAATAAAATAAAAGCATGTGTAGGGATGGTCAAATGCAACAGAACAGAGGCAAAGGACGTGACAGCCCTTCTGAGACGCTGGAAATGCTTGTTTATATCCCACTAATGAACACAATGATTCCACTCAAGGCAATTACATAAGTTATTTAAAAAAATAATTATGTAAAAGCAGGAAATGTCAACGTGCACATTACTTCCTTTCAAACCATTTTCTTGGCAACCAACCCATCTGTTCTACCTCAATCTTTCTTCTTAAAGAGAATTAATGCTCATCTTCATCAGTTTAACATTTGAGGAAGTTCTGAAATGACTTTACCTACCCAGCATCACCTTCCTTGTGTTGCTGTTGCTTTCACCACACTTGCATTCCTTTTCTGCTTCTAACTCTGTGTGAATAATTACCATTATAAACACACTTATATACCAGTTCTCAAAAGAAAAAAAAAAAGGCCATACTCAATAGCAACATAAATTTGGGTTGTAAATTGCCACACAGCACAGTCACATTATAAACAACGCTGTCCATGTACAGCTCCACTGCCTTTGATGCCCTGCCAGAATTTGATCTTTTCAACATTTTCTTATTAAGGATAAATTACAAAACAAACCAAGCGTGCTCGAGTGAGAGGGCCTTGATGGGAACAGTGTCCAGGTGCCAGGGTGTCCTTGTCAGATGTTGATAGAGCCTTTCAAACACTGCAGCCTTTTCTCTGGGGACATGCAAAGACTCAGAATCCGTGGTTTTGGTAAAAACACCATTCCTGGATAATGTCCACCTGAGGAGAGAATCACACCTTTTGATTTTGCCTGGGCTCAGAAGAAGGGATGGCAGAAAAGGTGAGTGTGTGTGTGCTGGGAGCTGCTTTCCAGTGTCACATCACCCTGTGTGTGTGCTGGGAGCTGCTTTCCAGTGTCACATCACCCTGTGTGTGTGCTGGGAGCTGCTTTCCAGTGTCACATCACCCTGTGTGTGTGCTGGGAGCTGCTTTCCAGTGTCACATCACCAGCTAGAAGGAAGAAGATGCCCCTGGGGAGAATCCCCTGGCTGGATCCTGGGCTCAGCCCAGCTGCCACCACTGCCTTTGGAGGAACATCTCCAGGTGCTGAGGGAGCCAGGAAAGAGCGAGGCACCCCTGGGCCAGGAGCTGTGGGAGGGCAGCTGGGCTCTGTGGGAGCAGCAGGACCTGTGGAGGCTCTGCTCCACCTCCTCCCACAGCTCAGCTTCCCTGAGCACAGAGGGAATGCCCTGGCCTTGCTCTCCCAGCAGAGCTTTTCCCATGTTCTCTGTACACACTTACTATTATAAGCACAATCGTGGTGAATGTTTGTGCAAACCATCAGCTCTGAATCTCGGTACTTCAGACATCTTTGTTACTATTCTCAATTTCACTTGTATTTTTGGAAATACACCCCACTTTCCCAGAAGCAGATGCACAATTCACAAACCTGGAAGCCAAGGAGAACAGCAAACACTTGTGTCTAAAATCATCAGTGAAGAACTGATCCCCGTTATCCAGTCCCAGGGCTCACAAAATGCTCATTGCTGCATGTTTGTGCAATGAATTTTTGAAGCAGGCACTGTTTAAAATGTGCAAAATTAATATTAACAAAGCCCTGTCGCTCTCAGTGCGAGTGGCTGGAGCAAGTGCTGCCTCCTGGCTGCTGTGCAGTGACCTTTGGGTGTATTTTTAGGCACTGTCCCATAAGTAATGTGCCTTGCACAAATCACTTCTGCCCAGATATAAAGCAAAGTTAACCAGGGGAGGGAGTGGGCAGCATAGCGGGGGATTTGTGTTTTCTAAAATTGGGAAAAACAGAAAAGTACCAGGTTTTATAAGAGGATTTTAAAACTGAATTTTGCAGGACCCTGGGCCATGGATAGAGGCATTCACAATGGACTGAAGTGTTTCTCCCATTTTTGAGTAAAGAAGACTGCAGCAATCAGTTCCTTGCAAGAAAAACAGAATTAATAAAATCAACTATACATTTAATTATAAGTGCTTGTGTCTCCATGGGAGGACAAAGATTAATTTAGGTTACTACTCAAAATTTTCATTCTTTGTAACTTTAAGCTGAAAACTGAAGTTAGAAGAAATCTGTGTGAAAAAACCACTGGAAGTGATTGCTCTCCTGGCCACAGGAAAAATCAAACTGCACAATGTTCTGTGGTATATAAGTGGCTCACACAGTTATGTAGCAATATATGTCAATAATGGAGAGGTCTAGGAAATTAAATGAAAGATTAGGACAATATAAGGTTGAAGAAAACAAAATAAGCTGTATTTAGCTGCCAACTAAAAAAAACAGGTTTGTCTGTGTGATTACACCACAGACAAAAAAACCTAATGTACCTGCTCCTACCCCTTTACAATTAGAAAAATCAAGTTTAAAGATTAATCCTCAGCATCTGAAGGATGAAACATGATCTAAGTTGGCTTTTTAATTTATTTAGTAACATTTCTGAAAGAAAAAAAAGAAAGGGGGGGAAATAAAACACAATATGGAACTGCCTCTGATGCAGAGAAAAGAAACAGGGTGTGATTGCATAAAGGATTACTTTAGGTGATACTGTCAGACAATTTTCTTCCCTGGTACATCACCATTAGGCTCCTTATGAAGCTCATTTCTTTAAAACTCACCCACAAACACCGCTTAGCAATGAAAGGACTTGGCTTAACTGCCACCAAACTAGGAAGAGATAAAAAAAAATCCTATTAAATCAGATTGAGAGGTGTAGTCCATAGCAGTTTTTCATTTAAGACTTGGATAACAAATTCCTCTGGTGTAATGGTGCCACCAGCAGATAATAGTTAGAACTGGGTTTAGTTGTAAAACCACAGATACAAATTTTTCTGTGGAGGTTGTTTAAGCTTCCAAGAACATATCCTTTAATTTTTAAAAAACAATATCATCACTTCTGTTCCAGAGGGAGAACTGAGAGGACTTGTTCCTCCAGCCACTGCAGAGTTGACATTCCCAACATTACTGTCACCTTTTTATCTACAGCACCTTCATTACATTTAAAATTATCACTTCTCATTCATATTTGCTTAGAAGGCTTAGGAATTTGGAATATAATTACAACGGGAGGAGGTATGGATTTCCTTTCAGCCAAGGAACTGGGAGTTAGGGCATGGTGGCAGCAAAATCATCAAACTAAAAACTCAAAAACTCATCAAACTCAACTGCTCTAAGAGTTACTCCAGACTGAGATATAAACAGGGCAATATGAGAAGCAGATCAGTTCTCAGCAAATCATTTCACACAAGTCCTCCAGTGGCTGATTCACAGATTTGGAGTACAAGGATACTTGTAGGAAACACTCAGATTCTGCAATCCTTTACAGCCACAGCCTCTCCCTGAGCTGCTCTCAGGTTTAATGGAGCTGATCTGGAGCACTCCTGGCTGCCCTGCAGGGTCCCCAGTGCTCAAACCCACAGCTGAAAGTCACTGGCCCCCGTTGTGCACTCACACCATTGCACCTGCATATTTTATTTCTCACACAAAAGGTCAAAAGCTTGCCAGCAGGCTGCCTGCCTCCTCAGACACACAATGCCTGCAGAAAAATAACTCCAAGGAGCTGCTTGCTGTAATTTCCTGCAATTTAAGACTATTTATTTTTAAAACTTTTGCTGCCAACCTCCCCATCTGACTGTCACCCTCTTGCTGAATTTCACCATCAGAACACAGTAATTTATTAGAGATCAAATCCAACCAGTTATTTGACTGTCTTGGTTTTAAATACTACTCAGGCTTTTTAGCTCAGAATCCTTTGGGGTCTCTATAATTAATGTTCCTTCAGCAGAGGCAGTGAGGGGCTGGCTGTGCACAGCCCCTGTTAACCCTTTGCTGAGACCACCACAACCCCACATTCCCCAGTGTTCCACTCCTTTATTTCTACTTCTGGCATTTGGGAATTAATCTTTCCTAGAACTGGGATGAGTAGAGCCACCCTCCACCCACATGATCAGGAACTGCTCTGTGCCTGCAAATGTGAATTAACAGATGGGGGTGGCACCCACACAGAGGCACTGGGGGAGTGACTGGAACCTCCACGAGGCTTTTGTGGCAGCTGAAGGGAAGGGAGATGAGAGAAAGGGGATGATCACAGAAAAGCTGGCTGTCTGCAGGGATAAAGTCATCATGCCACTCAATCCAGCACTTGTCAGGCCTCACCTGGAATCCTGGGGTCAGTTTTGGTCCCTTCCTATGCAAAAAAAAAGATGTGAAAAGGCTGGAGAGGGTCCAGAGAAGGACCACAAAAATGATGAAAGAACTGGGAAGATGCCCCATGAGGAAAGGTTGAGTGAACTGGGGGTGTTCAGCCTTGAGGAAAGAAGGCTTAGGGAAACCTCCTCACCATGTTCCAGGCATCAAAGGAGATGGAAATTCCCTTTTTACAGGGAATATCTTTTACAGAAAAATCTCCCCAGGGGACTCCCCAGTGCTGGACACTTTTAAGATTCAGCTGGGCTGGATGGTGGGCCATCCTATCAAGGCTGTCATTTTGCCTAGAAAGGTTCAGTCATACGATCCCTGAGGCCCTTTCCAACCTGGTATTCTATGGCTCTATGAAAAATATTTATGAGTAAATATTGAATTTATTCCTACATTGAAAGATAATCTCCTGTACTCTTTAGGTCAATATTAGCATAGCCCAGAGAGGTCAAATAGCAGATATTTGGCAAGTAAAAACCACAGCACAGTAAAAGGAGGTTGACAGTGAACACATTTCCCTTTAAATGTTAGCATCTTGTTACCATACTTTTTTCCTCTAGCTATGTGACCTATAGCCATGAATGGCAAAAAAATATAGCCAAGAATAGGAAAACAACAATATTAATCAAGGTTTACTCTCAGATATATATTCTTCCTAGTGAGTATTTCATAGTTAGGAGGGCTGAATTTGACCTTGAAACATTCCAATAATCTCTCGTAAAACAAATTCACAGAAAAATTACCATATTTGATATTTACTTATTAGAAATTGCAACTGCCATTGGAATTCTGAAGGGGCTGCCCTAAGAGAACCTTGTCCTTTTCTGGGTGAACTATTTAAGGCAGTATCCTTGACTGAACTTCCAGCATTTTAGCTAATTTGACCATGTTTGTCTTCTACCCAAAGCACTCCCAGCAAAAATAGCTGCCAGAGCTCCTGTGCAGTGGTTGACTCAAGAACTCTGGTTTTTGCAGTTATTTTCTGCTGTATTTTAAGAAGATTTTTTCCCAAGTCTCTTATCAAATAGTTTTTAGTAGTGACAGATGTGTTTGGTGTAAGCCTGTTGGTTTCCCACGAGCAAGAACTTCAGGGGGACTTTCAAGAGTATATTTGAATTATAGACACTGAATGAATCATAGATAAATACCAAGATCTATGGGAGGCACAAAATACTGCTTTCTGTTTTGGTGAATAATTGGCAAAAGGCATAAACCAAATGACCATAGGATCAGATTATAGTTGTTATTGAACTAATGAAAAAAAAAGTAAAATTCTATTCTGAGCCACACATTTGTTATTTCAAAGGAATTTCCACCAAGGAAATCAATTTTACAGATTGCATACATATTCTACTGGGCTAAGTGGAGTCTGAAATCTATAAACAATTTATAGTAATCTAATTACAAATGTACTAATCTGTGTTGGCACAAGACCACGCTACTACCTACTTATTTCATAGTAGTAAAGACAAGTTTAAATTCATACTTGCATGAGAGGTATATGATATAAAAACCATTATGTCTCTGACAGCACAGCTTTCATCAGTGTGGAAAATCTCAGCAATTTCACAGAACAAAAAAGAAACCTGACTAGATAAATTGTAAGAGGAGAGCAAAGCTTTGTGTTATCCTTGCACTGGGGTGTAGTTTAGGGACAGCTCTGCCCTACCACACTTGCTTGGAGTCCACACAGAAAAATCCAGGAAGGAGGAAATAACAGCAGATTAGAAACCACTAAAGCAGCTTCCAGAAAATGTTCTTCTGCCCCTGCCTGTGTGTCAGGGTGGGTCTAAAGGAACATGCCTGAACCTGCAGCGTGGCCCCAGAGAGCATCAGAGAGGAACCAGCCTTTGTCCAGAGCAGAGCTGGGTTACCCCTGCACTTCTTCATCCTGTCAGCTCCTGGAACCACAGAAAGCTGATACAGAGCACACACAGCCCCAGAGGGGGGTGAAAATGCTGCTCAGAAAAAGGCTGGGTGCTCACCCACCTTCCCCACCAGAGGTTGGGTAATCGCCATCCTTTGTGGGGCTTTGACAGAAAACAAACTCTGCCACTTCTTGCAAAAACAAACGTTTTGCTTCCCCATCCTGGTAAAAGAAAAAATCCCCTATGGGCAAAGAAACAGTCTATTAAAATAGGAAGTGTTGAGTGTTATACACAACATTCAAACAGTCTGAGGTGAAAAACACAATCTGATCGTTGCACTTGAGTTACTTCCTGCCTGTTCCTTTCCTTCTTACTGAGTACAACCTCTACTGAATATTTCTTATTCTTCATATAATAAGGGCTTACTGATTGATAATGGTGTTATTTCCCTAGTTTTGTTCAGCAATGCAACCACAAAGCTTTTGGATTTCTGGGCCTTGTGAAGGGGTGGGAAAAAAGCTGATTTTGTGGCAAGGCTGTTGCTGTTACTGTTCACTCTCCAACAGAAAAGCTTTTTGTATTAAATTGTAATGAAGTCACTGGACAAACTCAAGAAAAATGAATCAACCACTGTAAGAAAAAGATGCACTTTCAAGTTAAATATTATGTATTATGTATACTCATTCATGCTGCTTATTGATATTTGTTGTGAAGTAACAATAGCTTGTGTATTCATCAAAGGGTTTAACACTAAATAGTAATTTTATGTTTAAATCACAATTACTTCCCTGTTTCAGAATGCAACTATTTCCTAATCACCTGCCAACAGGAGAAAGCATGGTTAGATTGAGGGGAAAAAAAAAATCAAAATATCTTTCTCCATTTCTCCCTTTATATCTCATGAAGGAACTTTTTTGATTTAAGGCAGAGGATGAAGTTCACTGCCAAGTATAGATTTACCAGCAGCCACTGCCTGATGCTCTGTGAGAGGAGCTGCATCCTCAGGGTGCAATTACAGCAATTATCTGGATGGATCTTCTCATCAGCGACCTTTGACTCATCCCCTACGAACTGTCAGTCTTCATCACCAGATGGGGAGAGCAGTTTTATTGTTTCCTCTCCTCAGCTGCTGCTGAGAGGGAGGAACCCCCCGAGGCACAGCCCAGCTGCCCACGGTGCCCTCCTGGTGCAGGAAAAGGGGCAGGAACTGCAGGAACTGCAGCTCCCTCCTGGCAGGATTAGGCAGCAGCACCCTGACATCCTGCATCCCTCACAGGCATTGCCAGGAAAACAGAAAAATACCATTTTGTGCCCCTTTGCCTAATGTCAAAAGGTGGGGGTTGTTGGTTGTGTGTCGCTTCTTGGAAGTTTGTCCCAAAAAAAGACACAGCTGTGTCACTTTGCATCTAACTAGAATGAATGCACTGTCTATCTGAATTTACTATAAACTCACACCTCTGCAGAGATGGAACACACTCTTACCTTAACACTATTATGACATTTATTATCCCACAAATTTTACTGAAGCAAAACTACAAAAGTTTTGTCAGAGGGCATGGCCTGGAGGGTACAGCTTGTGTAAAGTTAAACAATTTCAATTCACAGTCAATAAAGCTAAATGGTGAACGGATAAACAACTCCCTTCAAGCAGCAGGACATTTAAAATGGGATTGGCAAATACCAATTATAAACAGCTTTACAACTTTCACTTTGCAGTGAAACAGCTGATCAGTTCCTAGAACAGAACAAAAACTCACCTTTGCCATAAAGGGACTTTAGCTTTGTTCTCTCAGCTTACAGCTCTTCCAGAAAAAGGATGTCAGTTCCAGGCATAATTATAATCACCATTAGCTGCTACCTACCATTTAATTAGCTGGTAATAAAAGCAAGTCTCTTTCTTATCAAAGCAATCAGCAGTGTCACTCCTTTGCATCCCTCCCATTAGCTGCAAATGTTTTTATGTAGACAGGGCAGGGATAGAACCAATAAGAGTTCAATCTGGGGGAAAAAAAAAAAACCAAACAACAGCTCTAAAAGCTAAAAATAAAATAATTTAGGCAACTCAAACAGTTAGCTACCAAAGGAGATAGAAACTAAATTCTTCATTGTCAAGTGCCAATTCAAAGTGAAAACAGATTGAACCAAAACTGTCCAAAAATGCGTTCCCATTTTGTAATGCTCACACCCCTAACGCCAGACAGAGCCCAGCTGTTTCTGCCACTGACTTCAAACAATAGCTGGGCTGTTAAAAACTTTAAAAGCTGTTTAAAACAGGGCATGATGTCTGCCTGAAGACATACTGTATTAATGCAAATTGCTTTCAAATGCACATCCAGTTTCTTAAGCAAAACAAAACCAAGATATTAAACTGAGTGGAAGTTACTGCTAGAGCCATCCTTAAGCTGTCATAATTCATAATTCAGTCACCCATTAGGGGCTGCTTAGTGAGCTTGCATTCAGTGGGAAACACAGCAAAAGGGGCCTCTGTTTGAATCAAAGGAAAAGGTTTTTTATTTCACTCTTCCTACTTTAGAAAGGCCTTAGGACTATGGAGTCTGTGTCTCCTTTTTGGACCTTGCAATCACCACCAGATGAAACTGTGTTTGCTCCTTCCAAGATGCTGCCCGTGGCTGTTAGTCATGCTGCCACTGTGCCTTCCTATCAGCTTAAGCACTGACCTTTAAGAAGTTATAAATGTTATTTCAGCTTTACTATTCTGATTTTAATGTCTCTGGAAGTGATTAACAGCACTAGCTTTATGTCTTTAGGTCCTTGCCTATTTGTTCACCACCTCCTGCTAATGGAACTTAATTATCACATGCTGCAGCACCCCAGGTTTCTATTTCTGGTTCAGTGAGACTGAAGCAGTAACAAGCAGAGCACACTCTACCATCAGTAGAGGGTTTCATTGCTCCTGAAAGCAAGAGGATTAAATCAGAGATTCATTTTGTTCTGTGTGTCATCTTTCTCATCTGTACAATGGAGACAACACAGCTATGGCTGAGAGACAGAGAGGCTTCCTCACAACAATTACACGCCCATCTGTTAATTCTTTTGTCAGTTGTCTTTGCAGTAGAGGTGTGAGATTGTTAAATAACCAAATGCATGTAACTACCAAAAAAGTAATCATGGCAAAGATCTCCAGGAATGTGCCAACAGGCAGCAGACATGTTTCCCTGATCCAGACTCAGCAGTCAGCAAAAAGATTTGAAAGACAAGAAAGAGACTAGTTTGGATACAAAGGAGAGGATGGCAGGAACATTAAGATGACAATTCAAGAAAATTTCTTGGAACAGTCACAAAAATGGAAATCAGCTGGAAATCCACCATTTCCTTGTATACTGTACAAGAATAATGCTTAGACAGTGAGTAAAGACCATCTCATGGTAAAATGTTACGTCACAGCACGAGAAGTCCCAGCCCTTGTGGTGATGCTGACTCTGCACCATTTCCACATTGTTGTGTTAACACTTAACTTGGAGAACTATAAAAGAAATCTATTGGATTTGACAAAGCTCCTACTTTATCAAAGGGCCAGGTCACTCCTTATGGCCTGTGTGCCCACTTCACCTTAAAGGACTTTTTAAAATTTACCTAGCAAATGTGTTGCATGTTAAAAGCCCTAACATCTCTTTAAGTAAAGATATCTTAGATAAGCTGCTTAAATTATCAACAAACAGTAACTTTCTCAATATGTTAAAAAGATTTATCAGCAACAGAAAATATATTACCATGCCCTTGTGCAGGCTCCCTGCACCTGCCTTGCACTGGTGCCACTGACCTGACCTTCCATGGAGCCAGCTCAGCCAAAGGAAAGCACAAACAGCAAAGGCACGAGCAGGGCTGAAGAGGTGNATCCCATCCCATCCCATCCCTCTGCAGCAGAAGACAAGGCAGCAGCGCACTCCCCATCCTCTCTCCTGGTTGGGGTGACAACACTTTGTAGCGACATCAGGACTTCGGAACCTGCTAAGGGAAAGAAAGAGCTCGTTTTACACCGCCTGGACATGGCCAAAGCGCTGGAGGGACGGGCCGAGGGAAACTGAGGCAGCAATTCCAGCACCTCGGAGCGGCTTCGCTGGAGCCCCACGGCAGCGGCCCCGTGCTGCCACCTGCGGGCAGCGCCGGGAATGACCGCTCCGGGATCGGGAATGACCGCTCCGGGCACCGGGAATGACCGCTCCGGGCACCGGGAATGACCGCTCCTAGCGCTGGGAATGACCACTCCAGGACCGGGAATGACCCCTTCTGGAGCCTGGAATGACCGCTCCGGGCACCGGGAATGACCGCTCCCGGCACCGGGAATGACCGCTCCTAGCGCTGGGAATGACCACTCCAGGACCGGGAATGACCGCTCCGGGCACCAGGAATGACCCCTTCTAGAGCCGGGAATGACCGCTCTGGGCATCCGGAATGACCACGGCCAGGGCCAGGAGTGACGGCTCCGGGACCAGCACAGGGAACGATCGCTCCCGGATCCAACACTGGGAATGACCAGGGCCAGGAATGACCTCTGTCAGACCCACACCAGGAATGCCCACAGCCAGGAATGACCAATCCAGACCAGTACGGGAATAACCACTCCCAGATCCAACACCAGGAATAACCAGGGCCAGGAATGACCCCTCTCAGACCAGCAGTGCCCCTGAACTCCTGCAGGAATTCCTGCAGAACACCAGAGCCAACTTCCAGTCTCAGGTCCTTCTTCTCATCCCCTTGGCAGAGTCCAGGCCTCGTTTGAGGTCAATTCTTCCAAATTTCAGAATGCAATTAATTCTGAGTGGCACATCACCTCCACAATGTCACGTCACATTTTAGCATCGTTTGAAGCTTCTTCTGTGTCAAGTCTGTTTTGTTACAGAGCCTAAACAGCAAAAAAATGTATCCAAAGGCCTGGTTTTACTCTTTATCTGCATTTTATCTGCTGGGCCTGTGCAAAACTGAATTTCCTCACACATTAACTATTTAAAGCATAGACATTTTCAGCGAGCAGAGGAAACTCAGAATGCAGGTCTTCTTTCCCAAATAACTGAATTATCTCAGAACACTGTTACATAATGCTACAGAACACTCCAGTATTATCTGTTTCAGACATGAATAATTCCTGTGTATTTAACAACTCCTCCACAATTAGTAAATTAAAATATTTTAAATTTAGCATCTGTTCAGAATATGTATTGCTTTAAACAGTATTAATACACATCTACTGGTCTAAAAGGTAATATAATGAAATTAAATTATCTTTGTAAAATATATATCAGAATAGTGATGCAAATATTTGCATTTGCATAGTTATGCAAACTATTAATCAGGAAGAACAATCACTGCTGTTCAAAAGCATAAGGCCACTAGGAATGGCTCCTGAGGAGGTCAAAGCATTCTTTCTTGATTTCCAAAATGACACATTTATACCTTCTAACTACTGAAATAAAAATCTGAAAGTTCAGAGATAAAAATATCTTTTATTACTACATTCACATTCCACTCTATGTAGTCTGATTTTTAGATGTCAGCACAGAATGACTCAGCTTTGTTATTAACAATTCAAATGAATAATATATATTCAGCAAATTGATCAAGGAATTTAAACAACTTCTAAAATTAGTTTTAACCAAGCAATCTGCTGCTTAGAATTTATAACACAAATGGAAACAGCACAACAAGAATAAAGTTAACAAGATTATTTAAGCAATTATATGAACAAAAGTATCTCTAAGTCCTGTCACTTGTAAGAACAAATGAACTTCCAGAATTTTTACCAGCATGAAAACAGGCAGAGAACAATCAATATGAAACTTTATAAACACTGAAGTAACAGCTCTGTAATGGAGGGACAAAACCAGTGAGGAATTTCAATGAATTCAAGCCCTCTGACTTTTCAGGGTTTGCCACAAACCTGAAGGAGATTTCTGTTACCAAAGTGGTAACTCCTGCTTATGTCTGACTGAGATGATTGATGAAGGTCTTGGTGAGGCCTTTGGTGTGGGCTCTATAAATAGGATTATTTACTGTAAGACTGCAATTATCCCCTGCTAATCCCAGCATCCTCCCTTACCTGTTCTGGGGACACTGAGTGGCAGTTAGAGCTCCTGGCACTGCTTTGGGTGACAGAACAGCTGCTGAATTAAACAAATTATCCTACAACAGGCATGCAGACACGTTACCAAGTACAGGATAAAGATGCTATGTTAATAAACTAACTGGCAAAGACTTAAAGTTTCATTTTTAACAGGTCATTCAAAGTAAAAAAGTTGAAAACTGCAGTTGCTGTGAGCCTGTGGCTCACCTGGGGTGCACAGCACAGGAATTCTGCCTCTGACCACACCAGCAGAACCAGCAACCACAGCCTGCCCAATGTGCAAACCCAAACCATTTAATACTGGTAGAATTCCACACCATAATGAAGTTAAACACAGATGTTAATTTTGAAATAGGGATGAGGGTTTGGCATTTCAATTCAATTTAGTTGTTACATGACCTAATATTATTATTATTTGTTAATTATGCTGGTGCTTATTTATAATGAAATGCAACGTAAGAATAGCAGCATTAAAGATGAATGTTTAAAAAGCATTTAAGATTTTATGAGGAGGCTTCCAAGTATTAATTATAAATGACAAAAAATGTGTGAACAGTGCATAAATGGCAACTGTGATCATTGTAACCAATCACAGAAATTAATAGTACTTACTGTAATGACTCTAGTAATTATTAAGAGTTAAACCCAGTAGTCCTTATAACCTAAGGAAAGTTAGAGAATTGTATTTGACAGTTAAATTTTTTTTCTGATTTTTAATTATACTGTAAACACGAACTTTCCCAAGTAACAGAGTTGTGCTTTATTGAAGAACTAATTAAAATCAAAGTCGTGGGTGTGGCTTGGATCTGGTGTTAAATGGAGGATCACAAACTTACATGGGAACACTTCAAGGCTGGTTAAAGGAGGGATAAAGCAAACAGGTCCCACCTGCATTCAAAAAAGAGTCAGCTTAAGGTCACAGAAGGTTTTACATTCCCACAATGTGGGTGTCCTCCACACTTCTGTGCCACCCTGTTCCTGCTTCATTTTTGTCATGCAGTTCTGTCTGCCCAGCTAACCGAGCTGACAAAAACTCAGACAAAAGATTAGTTTCTAATTGCCAGTAGTATGAGGCATAAAAAATGGTGCTTTTCCACAAAATTGTGCCATGCATTCTATTGCATCATGAATTCAATTAGAAAGTAAAGTTTTGCAGAAAGGAGATTTAGTAAATGTACCTCGTACTAAAAAATTACTGCCTTTCATGTGCTCACCTCAGCAAAGTATAATCACTAAAATTCAGGCAGCTCTCAGTGATACTGAGGGATAAATTTGCCTCAGATCAGTCTGTAATTCTGTAAGTAAAGCTGGAAAAAAAACAAATGCAAGGGGAAACAATCCATCCATTCTTTAATAAATGTCTCTGAAATTAGCTGCTTTTTGCCATTCTGTTATTACTTGTATGCAATAAACCAGGTCAAAGCTGCCTCTAACTTCCACTCTTTGCAATGGTATTTAGGTTACACAGCAGAAACTGCAGCAAGAAGAAACATGAGCATAGAAGGGCTTCAACAGCTTCCACCCAGCATCTTTTTCACCTTTCTAACTGGAGGTAGTTCCACATTTGAACTGCTCAGTTACAAGTGCTGAGAACAGTGAAGACCAGCCTGTTTGTGCATTACTTGTCCATCATGCTGAGGATCCATTTAATGAGTTGCTTCTGTTCTGTGTTCCCTCGGAGCTGCTGTTTCTGTCCCATCTAAAACAGGAACAATCCCACTGGCACAATGTTCATTTTTCACAGTAGAGTCATCTGGGGATAATTTCAGGGCAACTTTGAAAAAGAAAATTAAATATTGGGATGATTAACCAGAAAGACAAGTAAATATTTCAATAAATTTAACAAGTATGCAATTTAATTTAGTGGAGAAAATGCTGCCAATATATAACTACATCACATCTTTTATCTTGCACTTTACTTGGGGAATGAATATATCTTCTGTTGAATATTACATTACAAGCCATGTTACTGAGTTTGCTATTCTCATCAGAGGAAAACTAAGCATTTTTAACTGTAAATTTAATTATCATATGCATCCCTTTTATTTTTTAATTATTAGCAAACAACAAATCCCTGACAGCCCCAGTCTCACAAGTCATTATCTGCAAAGCCACACTGAGGATCCCACAGGCCCCTTCAAGTTGTGCAAGAAGTGGACAGTGATAAATAAATACTTGCAAATGTCAGTTTTGGGGAAAAACCTTCTGGAACAGCACAGAAATTTCTAAGTTTTGTGTGAGTCAATTAATGAACTGAATATTTGCATGAACAACATCTGAAGATACATTATCACAGCTCTAGAAAAATCAAGCTTTCAGATGAAGGCATTTACACGATACCAAAAAGAAATTGTTTGCATGTAGGAAAACATTAATAAGCAGCAAAATCTAATTACTGCAAAAACATAAACACTGCAGCTGTAACACTTCTCTCTAACCATACCATTACAGCCTCACCAGTGAAAACAGAAGTGTCAATGCTAATGTAAACTCAGCTGCTGATATATATTCATTAGATTCAGAAAAGCTCCAACATTTCTTCTTCTCACCACGTCAAGTTTTCTCTCAGTGCAGATACAATCTGATAGAAAAGGTGAGGTTTAGGGACACCTAGGCCTAAGGTGTATCTCCATTCTTGTCTCTCATTCCACAAAAACCATCTGAAAGCATTGCTAAAAACAGAGTTTAGGAACTCGACTCAGGAGCAGGGAACAGCCCAGGATGGTACCTGCAGTGACCTGACTGACATGACAAGAATTTCTGACACACCATAAAGCCTACTCTGAAGTATTCTTCCATTATTAGCTTCACTGGGAAACAGTAATTAAGCAGCAGGGAAGATTCAATGCCTTAGCCTTTTAGTCTTGATTCTAATTTACATGATTAAATTCTAACTTAGTCACTGATTACCTTCTGGCTTAGCACGCTTTGGGTTCTCATGGATTTTATTTTTGCCTTTGCTTCCTTTTCTGGGTGTAGCAGTTTTTGCCCTCACCAATCCACAATTTTCAGCATGCTCACACATATTACTCTATTAGCATAATGAAGAACAAATACATCAATCAAATATTAATCTCCGTAAGCAATTTAACACACACAAAGCAAATATGGTTCTGACAGACAAATTCTGGAACACTAAATGGAAGACTGACTTAGTTAACATAAAACTCCTTCCATAAAACTCCTGAAGATTTTCCAGATTAATATTAAAATTCTGCTTTAAAAGAACATTGCCATTTGGTTGGTGTAAAATAAAATTTATCATTTTCTGGTTCCTGGAGAAGCAATAAAACTTTACATGTAAAATCTATATGTGGAAAAAGGGTCACATTTACTTTAAAGTGTGCACAGTTAACCCAAAATGAGAATATGTTCTCATTGCATATGGTTTTGAAGTGAATAATAATTTCATACTTTCCTTGCTGAACGGGTCCTAGTTATCCTAAAAGTATTCTTTAAAATAAATTTTTCAGTTCAGACTGAATTCATTCTGCATCACCACTGAAAAATCACATTTCAGGCTCAAATACTACATTTTATTCTTTACCACAACATCCCTGAACGTGACTGCTCTTACTTCATAAGCACTCCATGTACAAAAGATTTATCAAGAAGATCGACTCATCCTTCCAACATAACAATTTCAATTTGTGGAAGATTTACCCTGGAAATAAGCACCACTACACTATTTTAGTTGGACTGCAGTCATAAAAGTTTTTATTTTCTTAAGGTAAATACAACCCCAAAGCCACCTGTGCCTTGCAACACCACCAGCAGAGTAAGCAGTATTTTCCCAGGGAACTGAAATACCTGGTTCCACGTGCAGCTGCACTGAGCACAGCTGAGTCTGTTCTCTTTCCTGTGAGTCTTCCTGTGCTGGAGGAAGGCGTAGCGCTCGTGGAAAGCGGCCTCACAGTCCCTGCACTTCACTGCCTCTTCCATGTAGGAATGCAGATTCCTCAGGTGGACACCTGGCCAGTTATTCAAAACAACTCATTTTAATGGCAACGTTTTTTTATTTTCAGAGTTTTGAAGAAGAGCTGGGCTGTGTATAGCCCTGAGTAATGGAAATCTTGTACAGGAAAACACCAAAGAACCTTCCGTGCTCTCTGCAGTAGGGGTAAAATAGACAAATTAGTTTAAGATTAAACAAAAGCTGCAGCAAGATGTTGTAACTTCCCCAAGAAATCAAGCAGTTATAAGCCTGAATCTTACTGATTTCAGTGGAAATTGTTTAACAAATCAAATACTTTTAAAAAATCCAGTTTTAATACAGCATTTTCATGTATTTCTGGAAACTTAAATAGGTTTTGTTGTTACTAGTCAGCTCTATTGCTGCCAATATTCTTCTGAAAAAACAGGTCATAGTGCCACAGGTATCAAGCAAATAATAAAAAAGAAAAAGCTAAATATTTGCTACTTTGCATTTTAAACAAATTAAAATATCCACCACAAGATGTCACCACACCTCCTTGCAGGAGGAACTCACCTGTAAAACTACACATACATTTTACTTAAAATATTCTGTGATAATACAAAGTCAGCTATAACATATTTGGTGAAATTTTGTGAAAATTAGAGATTTCACCTCTGCTTATCTCTACGTTTTGTTTTCAGTGTTTTCCTTTAAACTCACCCAAATCACTTTTTCGGGAAAGGAAAGTACTGCAATGTGGACATTGGTGTTTTGGCACATTTTCTCCATGCTTCTGTAACACGTGGATTTTCATGGTACCACTTTGGGTGAATCTGGCTTGGCAAACATAACATTCATAGCGTTTTTCACCTATTAAAAAGAAATCAAAATAACTATGCTTAGAAACTCTACTTATTTGATATAAATTCAAATTTTCACAGAATTCAGCATCCACATTCTAACAGCAACAGACTCCAGATCAACCAAAAGTTAGTATTAGTTGGCAGTGCATAAAAGGCCAAACAAGTCTCCAGATGTTTACATAACTGATTGCAACACAAAATCTTCGTTTTCTGAGTCCACAAGTCAACCTGCTGACGCATAAAGCCACTCATATAATTCTAAACTAGGAATCAGGAATTATTTTAATCATCATCCATTCTTCCTTGAATACTTCACATACAGAAATGCAGAATTATCTTCAAATATTCAAGGAGAGAAGGTCAACAGCAGTAAAACATCATGATAAGAGTGACACAGCACCAGCCATTGATAATGGTGGCAAGGGAAATTAGGAAATTATTTTCTTGCCTTTCTTTCCCAAAAAGGCACATCAGGTGTGACTACCATTAAAAATTACATCAAACTGGCAACTGGCACAGCTTTGAACCAATTGCAGACTGGTTCTGTGGAAGAAGTCCCTGCCAGCAGTGGGTAACACTCTTGAACTCTTCCAGTTGCACTCTTGTGGCTGACTCACAAAAAATAATTCAGTTTAATTGCACCAAACTGTCTCAAGATACGAACCAATGCGTGACAAGTGGGGATATTTGGAAAATTTGATTCAACCATGCTGTCACACTGTGATTCAACCTAAAACATTAATCAGAGCACAAATTACATATCATAATTGAGCCAAGTTAAACCCTGAAGTACAGGATTGATACCCACTGCCCCTGAGATGACTTGCATGTTACAGAGCTATGACAAGAACACACTGTTTCCAATATTAAAGCAATTTAATTCTTTGTTGACCGAATTAGTTGCTGGCAGTCTGGGGTCACAACAATATCCATGTTTTGAACAGATATTTAAAAATCTCTCATAGATGCCTCTCCATGTAAAATTAACGAATTGAGAAACAAAAGTGACAACCTGACCCACAGAAAAAGGAATCTTTTTCTAATACAAAAGAAGTTTAGGAGGAACAGCAAGACTAACTACTAGCACTGCTGGGTTTCCAACTCCCAAACCCAGAACAGTGAAAGAGAACACGTCTTTACTCCAAATCACAAACAAAAAAAAGGGGTAATTTTGAGGCTGAAATGAGATCTCTTGTAACCCTATGAATATGAAGGAGGCCCTGGACTAGATCATCAGCCCAGAATCTCACCTGTGTGAGTCAACATGTGCCTTTTCAGTTTGCAGGCATCTTTGCTGGCATAGCTGCACAGGTGGCAGGGGTAGGGCCGCTCTCCCGTGTGCGAGCGAACGTGGCGTCTCATCTTGCTGGCCTCAGACAAAATGAGAGATTTTCTAAAGTAACATCTACATTAGAGATATATTTAATTAAAATATAAGCAATTTTATATGCTCCACCTACTGCAATTTAAAACATTGCATTAATCCCAGAATTAGCACTCTCACATCCATGTTTTTCCCTGCACAATTAGCCTTGGTTTTAGGACACTTGTGCACTCTTTCCCCATATTATCTTACTTCCATATTTAGTGTCCACATTAGCAAAGAGGAAATTTTATAATAAGAACAAAAAATATAAAATTTTGAAAGAGGATACCTACTACTGTCAGGCTACTTGAATATACCAAACATAAAATTCTTTGAAAACACTCAGGAAAATAAATTCAAGACCAAACTCATTATCCAGAGTCTATTCACCTTCAAGTCCCAATGAAGCAACTTAGTTACAAAGTTCGATTCAATTCCACTTTTTTTATGCTGTTTTTCTGGTATGTTCTACATAAATGTTGTAGGCACATGATTAGGAGTTACAAATGTTCAGTTCTTCCATTTATGAACACAATGAAGTCACTGCTAGATTCCTTCAAATCTACACCATTATTCACTTAAATAAAATTAAACATGACTGCCAACCTTTGCTACACAAAAGTCAAATAATTTGCATGGCAGTACTGGAGAGCTCCTTCAGCTTTCCTCATTCAGGTAAAGCTTACAGGAATGAGAGTTCTGTAAGAGCAGTGAATGCTGAATAGCTCTTTATTGAAACACGGGAAAGAACAGGGTAATTTAGTATCAGCTGTCTGGGTTTTTAAAGGTGCAAGCTATCAAAAATCTCATTATTAAGATAAGTTGTGTGGAATAAAGTTCAGGATTGCTTACAGCTTTAGATCTGGACACAGCACAAATTCAGACATTGAATATCCACTAAACTGTGACAGTGATTCAATCACAGGTGCGTTTCTTAAAGACTGTGCACCCAATTCAATTGCAATTTCCAAGTGCACCCCCTTTAGCAGACTCTAAGGTATTTTGTTCTCAATGAAGAAAATTCTAGTCCTAGAAAATACCCATACATCACCAAGTATATAAACACAATACATGAACTTCTTTTTAGACATTAGCTAGTACTGCCCTATAGTAGATGGAATGTAGTGTAAATGAGGACCAAGAACGCTTTTGTAGAACTCAAATCACAAAAACATTGTCTAGCAGCAATTTTAGCACAACAAAAGAGAAAAAGCTCTTAAAATGCAACTAGTTAAAAAAACCCGAAATAATTGTATGAATATTAATTTGGAGCAACACATTTGCAAATACTGCATGGACAAAGTAAGGGTTCCAGGAATTCAGGTTACTTGTTCCTTTTTTGCAGGATGATGGGGATGAAAAGATGTGCACACAATGAAATGAAATGAAATGAATGCATGGCACCACTAAGTTGTAGCCATCAGCCACCTTGCAGTAACACTGCAGCAACATAACACATAAACACAATCCATCAGTGTGTCCGAGGCCATCAACAGAGCCTGGACTTCTCATGGTTAAAAATCTGGGCAAAAATGGTATGTACATTAAAATCTTGGCATGTGAAAACTTTCACACCCTCCCAAAAGATTCAGTAAGGCTGTACTTACTTCTACACTGGAGTATTCACATATTGTGCACTTGAAAGGCTTCTCCAAGGTGTGTTTGTACCTCCTGTGTCGTGAAAGCTCCCCTCGGGTCACAAAGGCTGTGTCACACTCACTGCATTTATGGGGTTTGTTCCCTGCAAGAATACACCAGGAGACTTTTGTTCACCACCACAGCAATGTGATTTGTCTGCCTTCCATCAACACGCAAGATTTTTTAATAGAACCTTTTCTGATAGTCTGATTTTTTACATACAATGAATCATAGAATGATTTGGGTTGGAAGGGACCTTAAAGCTTATTTTGTTCCACCCCCCTGCCATGGGCAGGGACACCTTCCACTATTCCAGGCAGCTCCAAGCCCTGGTCAACCTAGCCTTGGACACTTCCAGGGATGGGGCAGCCACAGCTTCTCTGGGCAACCTGTGCCAGTGCCTTACCACCCTCCCAGAGAAGAATTTCTTCCATATATATGTACATAACAAGTTTATTATAAACACAATTTATCACTTTGCTTCTTATGTTTATCATCACAGAAAATTCTATTCTGCATGTAGGAATGAAGCACAGCTGAAGTCACTGTTCAGCTGACAAGATTTAGAATGGTACTTAACAAAATAAACACACACACAGTTCCTACCTACAGACCAAGTCTTTTCAGCGCCACAGAAAATCAGAGGAATTTCTGAGCATAAAATGATCACAGAACACAGCTCTAAGGCAAAGCCACTTGCCTGTGAATTCAGTTTAGAAGACAGTGTGTAACACAAAGTATTTCCAAGCGTTAGGTACCTGTATGTGTGTTCACATGGTTATGCAGCAGCGTTGCTGTACGGAAGGCCTTCGGGCACAGGTGACACACGTGACGTTTCTCATCTGAATGGGTTTTCAAATGACGCCTGAGACTTGATAGCTTGGCTGAGGTGAATGGGCAGAAAAAACAGTTGAAACATTCTTTTTCTCCTGTTGGAACAAAGACACATTTACGTTGTACATGCCACAAAAGAATGACTTTACCTTTTCAAAAAACAGTACCAATTTATAAAGAGTCCCTCTAGTCTGGGTAAAACTACTTTAAACTTCTACATCGAAGGATTCATTAAGACTTGAGTGATTTGCCCCCAAAATTGTGTTACTTGTTAGTGATACAGTTTAGAATCTAATCCCAGGAAACCTAACTCCTACCCTTGCTCTCACCCCCAAGACAGGATGAGACTTCCTCTCTCAATAACATCATTAAGACTTACAACCTGTGCAACAAACTTCTTGATAACAACTGTATAATTAGCACTAAGTAAGTTTATGCAAAGATTTGGAAATGGCAGGTTAAACTATTCCCAAATTTCTGGTGCATATAGAAAAATCATGATGTAAAAGCCTCTTTAAAATTACTGGCTGAATTTGAGGGGAAAAAAATCAGTTCTTTGGAGAAGTCATTGAATAAAGTTCAGGGTACAAGAGTAATGAATTTCTTTTGAGAGTAACAAGTTAAGATTAAATGTGCAACACTTTCGGTTATGAAGGAGATTTGAAACTGTGAAATGGCAAATACGTCATATTTGAAGAGTCTTTCCAGAACAGTTGTCTCAGCTCCCAAGTGTGCTCTCTGTAATGACTTTCATGCTGAGACCAAAATGCATTTTATACAACGCTTTATAGCACACAGAGATGTGCAGATAACACTTCACTTCAGTAACAGCAAACAAAACCACTTTATTGTCATTTATTCATTGTGGATTCATGCCCACACAAAGGAACATTGTTATCTTTGTTAAAATTGCTCAAATGTGCTTCCTATAAAGGCTGTAACTGAAACAGGGAACATCAACAATTTGTACAGTATCCATAGAGAACCTCAGCCAAGATACCTTAAATTCCAGATACAACACACACAGACTCAACATCATTGATGTCATCCAGTTTTTACAGTACACACACAGTTTCTAGGGAAACAGATGCTTATCTGTTCTCTTCTGAGTCAGTCCTTAACTTCTCTAACATACTTTTAGGTTTCTAACATCTTAAATCAGCCATTTTCTGTTACTCTTATTTAGGTTCTGGGAAAGGCTTTGCTGACAGGTATTGATTGACAATTGCCCACCACCCTCTGCTGCTGGAACCACTCTAAACTCAACCAAAAAGCCTCAAACAAGCACATTTTGAAGCTGAATGAGTGGATCAAGACACTAAATAAATTACTAGTTTATTCAAAGGCACTTATACAATATTAACTTTGAAATCTCCCTGGAGGTTTCAAATACCACACACTGTTCAAAAGACCATTAATTTCTAAATGCCATCCAAAATGTCTCTCCTGAACACCAGACAGATGACATCAGCCTGAACAAGATCTTTGAGCATTTAGGGCTGAAGGTATTATTTCTTCTTCCGAATTTCCACAGAATGTTAAGACTTAACCTAATCTAAACCTAACAATTACCACTGTGAGTATTTAATGTAAAACTTCAACCTCAGTTCAAAATCTTATTTAACCTGCCTTATCTAAAAATTAACTGCAAAGATTCTTAACATTTTACCTTTTTCCTTATGTGGAGCACAAGCCTCAAATTTTAGATTCTTGAGATTTCTTACAACTGTTTGTTCTGATGCAGCTGGATATTCCTGCTCTTTACTTCCATTGATGAAGTCTGACAAATCATCATCCCCTTTGCAGCTCTGACTCTTTGTTTCCCCAACAGTGGAAAAAACTTCCTTTCCTTCCCCCTCTTCAGATGGGCTCAGTTGCTGGATGTTATTTTCAAATGCAATGGCATCATTATCTCTGTCAATCTATTTTAAAAAAGAATACGCTTTACAACTTTCTCAGTTAAAGGCAATCGCTCATGGCAAATCAACAAAATGCAAGCCACCACTTCATTCTGATTTTCAGTCTTATATGTGATGGGCAAAACTGAAACAAAAAAATTTGCATTTAGCATAGAGCAGCCTAACTGGTAAATTACGATTAAGTAAGAATAATTACTAAAATTATGCCCTCCCTCTACAATATTTTATGTAAAATTTCAGAACACAATTTTAAGATTGCAGCACTGAGAAAACAGAAAGCCGTATCTTTTATTTTTTTAAAAGAAAATGGGACTGTATTACATACCCAGCTTTAACAATGGCTGCAGGATTGAACTAATAGAATTAAGGAGAAAAAGGGAAATTCTATAATGCCACTTAAGAGATGGAGGCTATCAAACCAAATAGTACCAAACTGGTGAACTAAATTAAAAACTTTTTCAACAGTTAAATATCATCTCCATAATCTGGGACTCTTCCAACTCAGAACAGTCTCTGAATCTAAAAAGCCTAAACTTCTAATTTGTCCTTGTAAAAATGAGATGAAATGATAAAAAGATGTACAGGTGACTGGATACTTAGGCCCAACAAAAATAAATAATATTAATGCTTAAGTCGGAACCGAATTGGTGTGATAATAGAAGCTAAGAGGGAACAGCACATCCCTAATTCCACCTTATCCAGAACTTGTACCTCCATCAGGAGCGTGCCTGGTGGTTTCTCTGTCGCCTTGCTTTCTGCACGCTTCTCTTGCCCTTCCTCTTGCAATAGATGGATCTGCGCCAGCTCCAGGCCATAGAACACACAGATGCCGTCCCGCAGGCTCAGGGCCATGCCCGGGGGCCCGGCTCGGCTCGGCCCGGCTCAGCTCGGCCCGGCTCAGCGCGGCTCGGTCCGGGCAGGGGCAGCCAGGCCCGGCCGGCCCCCGGGCTCCCTTCACACCCCCCGGTGCAGCTCGGTGTTTTCTCCCTCGTCGGCACACAGGGCCCGCTCCGGCTGACGCGTATCCCGTCCGCACCGCGCTCTGCTGCTGTCCCCTGCGCTGCTCAGCCTGGCCTCGCCACCCTTTCCGCTGCCGGCCTCGGTTCTCCTGCGGCCCCGAGGCCCCGCACGCTGCTGAGCGATCCTGTTCGAGGTTAAACACGAGGGCGAACCACGGGGGTTCAGGACCAGCCCCGGCCCTGCCTCGCCCCGCAGCCCCGAACCCCCGCACGCCGCTCGCCCCCTCAGCGCTCCTCGCCCGGGGTTCCCCCGGCCCAAGGCCCCTCACGGCCACTGCGGGCGGTTCCCCCGCGGGGAGCTCGGTCCCCACAGCTTGGGCCGGGGCCATCGTGCCCGGGCTGCCCCTCGAGGGGAGGCGGCAGGGAAGGGGCTCAGCGCCTGCCGTGCACCTCGGCATGGCCAACCACTGGCTCCCTGTGCCGCTCTCTCACCAGCGGGAGCAGCTCTTTAGGGGAACAGCTGCTTCTCACCTGTTAATTCCCTACAAAACACAAAGTCCCGAACCTGCGGAGGTTTCCTCCCAAGCACCAGGTGCCCGGTGCTCCTTGGTCCCCACGCACCGCAAGTCCTGTCAGAGCAGCTGCTGTTTTCTCACCCTCTGAGGGAAAGACCAAGATCTCTCGGCCTTAATTGTAGGCCCTTAACCTTCTGCTCCCACTTGGCTGGAGACCACGGGGCTGGGCTCAATTGGTTTCTCCACTCGGGGAATATCTGAAGCACTTGCCATGTTTCTGCGAGGAAAGGCTCCAGCCGGGAGCCCTACGCTGGAGTGCCGCTGAAGGGCCGCCTGATGCTGCCGCCACACAAGTGTCCTACAAAATCCGCTCAAGTGGCTTTGCAGAGGAGTGGAGTGATGTATAAGCATCCTTACACTGTATCTTAGGCAAGGATTGGTTATTCAGTGAGAACAAGTTGAAAGACTTCTTTCTCCAAAGGCATTGTGAAAATGTCTTTGAGGTAAACTTGCACAGTTTGAGTGACTTAACGTTTAATCTTGTGTACCCTTCTAGACTAGTAATTTCCAGCCATCAAACATTTTATAAAACCACTTACTTTGAATACTCTATTATGTGCCAGTGCAGACGGTAGATTTGGAGCTTTACCTCTAAATATTAGCTCAGTGCATTGCAGGGTACAGCACATTGCACAAGGAGTGCAGCCCAGTGTGGTCCAGATCCTGTTAAACTGAATTACTGAACACTAATCAAAGCCCCAAACCAAGTGGTGGCTTTCCTTGTCTGTGGAAGTAACCCAGTACAACTGGTCTTTGAGTGGTACCCTCAGATGAGGTGTGATTATTGGACCTCGTCCTCAGAGACATCAACTGGAAATCCCATAAACACCCTTGACAACCACCACTTCTATCCACAGTTCTGTAAAATCTTAAATGCAAAAATAATACAACGTGTTTACAGTTAACAACTGCAAGTTAGTCATAACTATTCTACTGCTTGGAATCAGCACAAATCCAAAGCAATTATTTAAGGCTGAATATCTATTCCAGCAATTTAGTGCTGATATTTTGGTTAGACACCACATTATTCATCATCCACAAATCCACGAGCTCTCAAAACTAAAGAACAGGGTGCAGAGTACACAATATATTCACATAATTAGGCTGCCAGCAACTGTGGCCAGAGATTTTACTTCTTACACATTTCTAAATCTTTTCAAGTTGCTCCGTATACTGTGTAATTATGATAGTTGAAGGGCACTGGAGGAAAAAAGTTGTTATAATAATACACCATCCTTTGGGTTATTTTAATGAGGTTTTCTGAACTTCAGCAGTCATCAACTTCTAAGAGCTGTCCTGCCTTGCACTCCTGCATTATTAATACCAGCACCATCCATGCAGCTACAGCAAAGGTCTGTCATTATTTCTATTATTAACCGATATTTCCAAGGATTTATAGCTGAATCGCAGAATAGCCCTTCAGTTCATTTTTTGCTGAATTTAAAGGAACCACTTGGATCAGCAATCTATGAATTCAACCATTTTCTGGGTAAGTTTTGACACACTAGAGGTTAACAGCTCCATAATGGCCATTATGGTGTGTTGTGTGAACAGTCTCCAGTTACTGCTGCTGCTGCATTGTCTATCTGTAGCTGCAATCAAGCTTCTACCCACTCCTCTGGGAGTCTGGTTCTTTCTAACACATCAACAGCCTGCATGAAAAGTCTATCATGAAAGAATAGAGATGTATTTTATATTTTAAACCGTAATTATACTTTGGGGGGTAAACGTTCAAAATGAATTATTGTTTGTTAGGAGTATTTCATAAGGAGCATAAGGAATTTAATGTAGGCACATTTTCTTGTGCTAAAGTAACGTTACATAAAGAAACAAAATTCAGCCACAAAATTGCAGATGAATTGCTGATAAGAATCTATCAGTGCATGAAAGTGAATACACAGACAAGTAAAATCCTCAATCAGCAGAGGATTTCCTTGGCTGCGCTAAGGAAACACAGCAAACTTTGTTCTTATCTGTGGTTTTCTTCCCAAGTATAAACAGTACAGCTGATTTTTTAAAGAAGTAAAATACTGGGTTATCTGTTCAGACTGTCAATCTTAAATCTGAATAATGTCTTTTATAATATTTAAGGTGTTTAATGCCTGTTAGGTGGACCTGACTTTTTTAAAAGCTCCATTACCATATACATAAAGCATATTGGACCTTGAATGTCGTTCAAGGTTTGCTTCCCTTACTGTGTTTCAGAAAATCACTTTGGATGACTGCAGAGGCTGTTTATCCATCCTCTCTGGTGATGCTTTGCACCTCCATCACAGGTTCTAAACTGCAGTGCTCCGATGCCAATGGAAGGATTGCCATCAATTTAACAGGGCTTGGAATTAGGCCCAGAATAGATAACTATGTGAAGCAATGACAGTGGGATTTATTTACACATTTTTGACCTGTCCACAAACTGTAGAGTAAATCAGGAACGCTGCAGTGCACTTGAAAGAGAAAAAGGAAAAACAAAGAGACCAAAGCATAAAACTCCAAAACAAATAGGTTCAAAATTAACCTCCAGTGCTCATAATTGTTTCATTTATGACACTCTGCCTTGTAGTTGAAACCTCCATTCTTCTCCAGAACATGACTCCTGTTAGTCTAGGAGAAAACCCAGTCTTTGTTGTGACTTATTTTGACAGCTTTAATATAATTTTCCACCTGGCATCTGGAAAGTTTTCCATTTTCACTTTCCACCAATGTCTCACTTTTGTTTCCAAGTATGTGTCGCGTTCACACCGCACCTGTCAGCCTTAGCACGGGGCTGCAAACACGCACGCCTCCCCTCTCCTCCTACCCCAGGGACAACCACTACCTTCAGCACCTCTTTTGCAGTGAGATATTGCCCCTCTTAATAATGACAGCACCAGATAACCTCCTTCACACCATCACCTGCTTCAGAGAAAGCGGAAATACTTTTACAGTCTTCTAATTCAGCTGGCTCCTTTAAACCTTGCTCAGGTCTTGAAGCTGTCACTAAATGGTTGAAGTCTTTTTGCTGTATTTTCTGGTGCTTCTTGTTCCTTTGGTGTCCCACTTTCACAAATATGAAGCATTTCTTCAGAGACCACCAAAAACCTTAATTAAAAAAAAAATAAAGAAAGCACACCAGCTAATGAGTGAGATAAAAAGTTATGTTCTTTTTGATGCTGTTCTAAGCAACGGAATCTTGCAGATTCAGAATTAAGCCAGTGCTTCAGTGCTGGCATAGAATATTCTCTGGAGAAAATATACAGTTTGATCACTTGGAAAGAAGAATAATATTAATTTTTTTCCCCCCCCAGACCTCTGGTTTGGAGATGGAAGCTACAGTTTATTTTAGCAGATATCACTTAGGATTCAGATCTGAATTGGATTTCTTGCCTGCCCCAAAGAACACAATTCTCTGCTCCCTATTGCTACAGTCATATAAAAACTAGTCAGACCTCAGACCCAGGAACATCAGAACATACAGTCCTACTTGTTTCCTTGCTGAATCCCCAAAGCAGAGAGAAGATGGGAGCACAGCAAAGCAAAGCCAGATGGAAATCATGCTGGAGGGTATTGATTGACTTGTGTCTAGGCAGGCTATAAATTACCACTTCTCATGCAAAGAGGAGGGTGAGCAGAGCTGCAGAGCTGTCTTGGGGCCCAGTGCTTGGACTGTGCTGTTCATGCAGGATTAGCTAAATTTGGGTTGTGCCTAAGGCATGGGGAAAGCCAGGCTTTGCTCTCTCTCCAATGCTCATCTTGACTTTGAGGAGACAAATCATCTCTTTAAATATGAGTGATTCTTGCAGCAGAACAAAAGCAACTCCTATTAAGTAAAAAAGACTTGATGCTTTCAAGTATTGTCTATGCTCTTAAAATCCTTGCTCCATACTGTAAATTATTATAATTATATAGCATGACAAAAAACCATGACCTAAAGAGTACAGATGTGGGATATATAAAAAGGGAAGTATCTAACATAAGTTAATTGGAGCTGAAAGTACCAGGGATGATTGATTGCTTAGACACAAGTCAGGGAAATGGTCTAAAAATTATTAACCATAATTGCAATTTGTCTATTAAGTGTTTCATCCAACATTATGATATACTTAGAAACAATCCTGCCATCCACTAATACACAATTTGCTGCTTGTGGCAAACAGCAGAGCTGCGTGCCTGGATCTGTTTGGAAGAAGGATGTTTATTGGGAAGCATATCACTTCTTCCATTTTAAAAGACATTAGTGTGGTTATACAGTTAACTACACCTCAGTGACTTCCACTGTTTTTACAGAATACTCTTTAATCCAACAGAGAGCAAAGAAAGTTTTAATACAGCTCCCTTAGTTAGTTATTACAGGTTTCTGTTGCTGTTTGTGCCAGGGTGGAAGAGTTAAAAGTTTAAAAGTTTTCCTCTTGTTTTGACTAAACTGGGGGAAACGTGCTGGACCTGTGCAGAATTTGATTGCCAAACACAGAAAGAAGATACACAGTGAGAAAAGGTAGTAAAGGTTTAACCCAGCTGATGTAAGAAACAAACTCCAAGGATGTCCATGTTTCCTTCTTTTATCGCACTGTTAATCTTTAATCAGGAAAACAGTTCTGAGAACAGCTCTTTGTGCACAGCTGAGCAGACACCAAAACTTGGAAGTTAATAGGATCACTGGAGAATGAGACTATTAAATGATTGTCCTAATAAATCTGTGAGTGAGATGTACAAACCCAGAGGAGTTCAAATTCTGCTTCCACGTGGATGTGCAGCAAGTACACGTTAAACCTTGCTAAATCAGCAGTAAGGAGGCAGTTGGTGGGTTCAGAAGAGCAGTGGGTTCCTGTGCACTTTTTTTCCAGCTCAGATAACAAATCCTCTTGGGCGTTAAACTTTCTGAGTCCAAATCAACTTCTTAATTCAAAAATCTAAAGAAATCAAGAAAATTTAAGGGAATATTTAACAATTTGTATATTAATGTCACTTCACTGAACAGCAGGTGGTGTAGTCCGTGATACTTATCAGCAGAAATACCTTAAATCTTAGTTTTCTGCACTGCTTCAGTGTTGAACCATCCCTTAAAGTCCACAACCAGATAGCTCCAGGCCTCTCTATCAGGAACTGGTAATGGAAATATGGTACAGCAGGCTTAGTTGTACATATTTTCTGCTCCTGTAAGAAGAAACAAAGTCAATCTTATAGTCCTTGTAATCTTAAACATCAAGATGAGGCAGTTTCTAGAAAGCAGATGAGAATACCTGGGTGACACATTTTGTGAATCACAATTATTACTCCACTCAGAGCTGCTTCTACAAACTGAAAGTCTCTTGATCTGTCATTCATACCCATCTTTTGTTTAAGATCTTCTGGGCATTTATGCTTCACCCAAAATAAAAAGATACTTAGTGCTATTTAGAGCAAATACCTGAACTCTACAAGGTCAGCAGGTGCATGGGGTTTTTTATTTTATTTGCAGAATGCAAGTTGGTGGCTGTTCATTTGTACACAGTGGTTTAAGCACACACATAAGAAGCTTCTCTTTACATAAATAGTATTCATATACATATCTATCATCCTGAATCAGTAAATTTGGAGACAGTTGCAGATGCTCAGTCAAAGATGTATAGCAGTCAGAATTCTGTCTTCCTAAAAGCATAAGGAGAAAAGCATGATTGCCAGGATCCAGTTGAACTCCTGATCTCTTTACTGAGTGCTGTTTGTAGAAATAATCATAATTGTGATATTTGTCTGGTAGGAACCAATTACACTGACCAAATAAAAGTGCCTTTACATTGAAAAAATCCCATTGTTGTCCACTGACGTTGCCTTATTCCTGTTAGAATGGTGCTAAGCAGAAATGTACAGTACAGATTTCACCTGACCTGTTTACACTTACATAAAAGTTTTCCAGTAAACAGAGGATTCATTACAGGGATTATTGGTTTTTGTGCAATGTTGATTTTCCTCCAGCTGCCAGGTTCAAGAACCAAAAGGTATGTAGTGCTTGACATAGGCACATTTGCCTTCTGACCTTTAGATGTAGCTTGGCTTTCATTTCTGCATAATCAGCTTTTCTATCCTGTTGTTTGGCTTTTAGTGTTATAAAATGCTTGAAATATTAATCAAAGCTGTTTTCCTAGGGAAAAAGTGTAGAACAAATCTCACTTGAAACAGAAAACACAGTTCAGCCCAAGTTGCTGCTTTTGTGTTGCTATTGAAGGAGAAAACAGTTTATAGTAAATGCTTTCCATTTCAAGTAAGAACTTACTATTTGCATTACAGTAACCTAGAGAGAACCCAGTAGGGACTGTCTGTGGCACAGACAAAAATGAGAAGAGATAATGATCATGTCTAATTAGGTTTTAAGCTCCTCTAGGTGGGAACTATCAAGCAAACTGGGAGAATTCACTCTTAGTGGTTAAAGCCATCCTTCTTCAGAGGAGTTGGCTCAAGAGGGACGTACAGAACTGTGACCAGTGGGTCAGACTGCATAGAACAAGGGACTGAAATGTTGAGGGAGAACAAAGCTATGTGGGGGGATTTAAAGAAGAGAAAAAGCCTATTTCCCAGGTAGAGCTGGGTAACCCTGAAAGGACAGCTGCCAGCACAGTGCTGCTAGCAGGCAAAGCATTGCCAAGAAATAATGAACGGCGTGTAAGAGGAAGGAACAAGGGGAGCCAGGGTTGTCTCCTCCTAGGAAAAAGAAACAAATTTAGAATATAAAAAGGTGCTTCCATGTAATTTCTTTAGGCCTGAGGAGGTGAGGTCTCTGTAAAAGGGCACAGTCAGCAGAACACCAGTCTTTCACAGGAAGCAGAAACTCTTGAACAAGAGGTGCTTGAACACATGTGGAAGGATTTATCTGTTCCCTACCCAAGTAGGAAGCAGGAAGTCCTTGACAGCTGCAGACACACCTCTGTGGTGAAGAGATTTCCCCCCAGCAAGGGTAACCATTTTTATCTGCAAACTGGGTTTGGAGCCATCTGGGCTTTGTGTGACTGAGCAGAGCAGATGCTGAAAGGTAAAGGGAAACACAAACATTTTGCTGACTGTTTTTCACTCTGGTTAATATGGCTAGTCCCCTTCTCTTCTGGCTGTGGTTCTGCTGTTCATCCAGCAAAAAAACCCTGCAATAACCATGCAAAAACCATAATTCTGTTGTGGCTAGGGTAAAGTCAGTCCATGTCTTGGTGGGCCCAGACTCTCCATATGACTGAGACCTTCTGCAGTAGATGAGAAGAGCTCCCAAGCTAACAGAATTACAAGCTAACAGAATTACACATACCTGGCCTCTGGTCAGACACCAGTGGCTACAGAGCCCATTGCTCACATATTCACACTGATCCTTGGCAGGTTTTTTTTTTAAAAAATGACAGTAATCCTTTAGGGAAGAGTCCCCACATTAGAGTTGCAGCTCAAGAAATGCCTCCAGAGGAGTGACTGCTTATCAGAGTTAAAATTACATCCCAATCCCATCTCCAGAGCTGAGCCTGTAAAAGTGATCTTAAAAATAAAGTAATAATAATAACAATAAAAACTATTTTATCTGCCAAAGCAGAACAACAAGCAAGAAACCAGTGTGCCCATGGTGTAATGTCAGCCTTGGCATGTACTGTGGCACAACCAAGACCTTCCCTAAAACATAGCTCAGGATTGAGCACTTGAGCTGATACTAAACTGAGGTTGGTGACTTTGTTTAGAGACTTTAAACATGCACCAGTGCATCTGAAATTTGTTTTGAGAAATGTTGTCAAGCTGAAAATGCTGAACAGGCTAATAATGGAAGTAGAGTCTAATCATGATAAATCTGGGTATTTTTTTCCACTCCTCCTCCATCAGAACAAGCCACTTCATTTTGAAAACGGGCCAAAAAAATCCCATCGCCTTTTGTAGGGATCCACAAAGAGGATATCTTACAATCTGCCCAATCCTGCATTGGCTGGGGTTGGAAAGGAGGTAAGGAGGAGGTGAAGACTGGGGTTGGAGAGGAGGTAAGGAGGAGGTGAAGCACTGTGGCCCCAGTTTGCTGCTACCTGTTGTGGCCAGTGGAGAGGCTCAGGCTCACCTCAGGCTCATGGCTCACGCAGCACACGTGGAGAGGAGCGTGCAGCACGTGTGGCTGGGCCCCCAGACCTCCTGCAGACGGGTCAGAGCTGCAGAGCTGCCTGCAAGGAGAGGGCTGTGAGCTGGAAACGTCGCACGGGGCCGCGCAGGGCATGGGATCAGCACTTGGCTCACTCACAGACTCTTTTGCAACTGCAGGCAGTTTGCACGGTTCACGTTTTCTTTGGGAGACTGAGAGAACAATCCCTGCCCTGCTTTCTGTGAGCTTGCAAGGGCTGCCCTTGGATCTGGGCTCTGTGGCACCCAGTCCAGCAGCTGTTAGAGGGTCAGCTGAGCACAGCTCCACCACAGAAATAGCAATCCAGAGGCAGTGCTCTTCCGTTAGTAGGACAGCTCAGAGAGTCTTTAAAAAACCTACAATTTTATAGCAAAATACCCAAGTGACAAACTCTTTGGAGGTGACAATATGTAGGAGAATTAGCAATGGGAGGGAAGTAGAATTTCTGAGTATTATTATATGCCATTAACAACTTTCAGATCTCACTGAGAGTGCTTTGTTGCACCATGGTTTGTAGTGATGAGTTAAGCTTTCTAATGACACTTTTCCTGAGCATCTAAAAACCTTTACATTTATTGACTTCTAGTAAGTCTGTAGAACCTGAAGTGCTCAAAACTTGTTTTGAGCAACCTGAATAGTGTCCACCAAAGCAAACATCCTAAAATCCCTCCTTTCAAGTCACTTGTTGAACACTATCATCTTGAAATGTCAGATTCACACACATTTAAATGATTTGACAGCTTCCAAGAAGGCACCTGATAAGCATCACATTCAAGTGTCAAGAAGCACAGAGAAAAAGTGCCAAAAAAAGTTCAATCAGAAGAAATCGTATCAGCTATTACATGAGCATTATAATCCAGTTACTACTAAAAAAGGCTTCTCATTTAAATGGAAAATAAACTTTACATTCAAGACAACTCTTTTTTTAAAGGCCTTACATTTCTCCATACCACCTCCCATGTTTGCCACTTGTGAAATCTTCCAGAAACTGAATCCAGACAGCAGCACCCACCAGTACTGGGTGAAGACCTCAAGACCACTGTAACTGAGCCATTGGTAGTGCTGCATCTGGGTTTTTGTGTGGGAAACAGTGGGTGTTATGAGAATTCACTATCTTCACATAAAACCTTTAATGCCTTCTGTTGGCTGTCTAAAAGCTGAATCTCTAAACGAGAAGATTCTTGAAAAAAAAATCCTGGCCTTGATTTGCATATGCTCCAGTTATTTCATTGCACCAAATACTATGTGTGTTTTATAAAGGGGCTTGAGGCTTACTGTGTGTTTGTGATATGCTTTGAGATCCTCTGATGGGAGGTGTTACCTAAATACAAGTAATTTGATGCTGAAGTGTCTAGAATTCCCAGTGGACATCTGTACTCGAGCCCTGCTGCCATCACAAATGAAAAACATTTGGAATCCTTAATGTGATTTTTAATGGACATATGTTCATAACACAGTGCCACCAATTTGGCATATTTAGTGTCTTCTCAAGAGAAGCCCACAGTTTGTATAGCAAGATTGTGGGAGGTTAGGATTGCAGTGTTAGAAAATTTGCACAACACCTGCCTGACTGTAATTTAATTGGCAGAAATTAATGCTCTGGGTTTGGGAATTTTTTTTCTCCTCTCAAAACCTAGAGGCACTAGGACTGATTCTGCTGTATTACACTGTTGTATGTAAGCTTTTATTCTGATTTTACTTGTGCTGCAATATGATTGTTTCCTGGTCTCTTGACAACTCTCAGTTATTTCTATGTACACTGACTTACCTGGCCTGCAAAAAGCATGCAATATTTTTGTACTTCTCTGAAAAAGAGCTCTGCTTAGCATTACTAAAGATTATGCTCCATTTTATTTTTAGTGAAGGTACTTTATGACGTGTTTTAAAAGGAAAATATTTCTGATCAGCTCCACCAGCAACACAGTATGTGGACTCTGAAGACAAACACCAGTTTTGCCATTATTAAATTAGTTTTGGATTTTATCTTTGCTTACACCACAGCTCTATCTGGAGCAGTCTTTAGCACCTCTTATCCCACCAGATTTTTGTTTTCCTTTTCAGGAATGTTTGCCCTTGCCATGCATCAAGGACAGCCCCTCTTACCTCACTGTTTTCTTCCCTTATTTACAAAACATAATAAAAGGCTTTGCAGGGGAGATAGAGGGTACAGTCCCAGGGGGTGTTCCTGTAGTGGGAGAGTCAGCTCCTGCAGTATTTTAGACTTGCAGGGTGGGAAGGTGAGCTGCAGTCTTGATCCCTGCTGCTCTGCCAGCCTGGCTTTTTGGGGGTTGCAAGTCACTGCTGACTGCCCCAGCAAGAACCTTGCTGGGAGCATCCAACTGCCCCACAAACCTGAGCAATAGCTGGTTTGTGAACACCCTTTATACAAGATAAGTCACTTTTGTTGCTTTTCAGAACTCCCTGAAACTTAGCTGGGAATCCCAGATTTCCTGTTCTGCAAACTACCAATGACAACCATGGTAAAAGCCCCATCAATACAAAAAAGTCACAAGTTGGCACAAAAGCATCACCTTATCCAGGCTCCAGATGCTTTGCCAAGATGGGTGTAAATAGAGTGAGAGGAAATGGCAGCAGGGTTATTTCTACAGTTCTATTTGTCTGAAATACTTCAGTCTTCACATACCCAGACTGCATGGACAAATAGACATGAAGACCACCTTTCTTTATGGTCACAATTGTCTGAAATGGAACAGAGGAAGCTAAAGACAGGCCTGCAGAAACTGAGACAAGAGCTCAGAGTGTCTGAGATCACACTCAAGTGTCTCATATCACACTGAGATAACCCTCAGAATTATAAGAGTAGTAGTGGCTGTTGATATCAGATACTGCCACAGCTGGCACAGATACAGAGTCAAATCTGTGTATGTGCACTGCACACAGTGCACTTCACCCACAGAACAACAGTGTGCAGTCCTGAGCAGTTCTGTGCTTTTGCTCTGAGTACTAATTTAGGGATGGGTTAATATTTTATGACACCTCCCCCCCACAGAACTTCCAGTAAAATAAAACATAATATTTGAAAGAGGAGGTTAATTATTGAGACAGTTGCCACTCTGCCTCTTCTGAGGTCGTACAATAAAAAATAACTGTTTAGTTTGAAAGAGCTTAAAAAAAGCCATAAGCAAGAAACTTGCCTACACTGAAGGAACCCCAACACTTAGATTTATATTGCTTGGGATTTTTTTAGAATGGCATAGACAAAAATAAGAGCTGTGGGCCTTGTGTACGTAGCGGTTATTTAGGCCTGTCAGTGCTCACTGTTGAACTTTATACCCAGATCAGGCAATGTTCCCAAGGTGAGTAAACACTCCTTGGACGAGCCTCCACTTCACAGCCAGCTAGTGACCATCTGCCTGCAAAATGTGCCAACTGCACTTTGCCTCCATGCATGACCTCTGTGTTCCTGATTCCAGAAACTCTTTGTACTCAACCTTTCCCACACACCAAGAAGTTATGACGTTTTTGATTTCAAAGCCAAAATGGATCAAAGTTTGGTCAAACTGCTAAACTTTGTAACTGCTTCAAAACAACAAACCCAGGGGCTAAGAACCTCCGCTTTCAGCATTCATTAATCAAGCCTGTTAAATGATTACCCTGCCAGGGCTGCTTTGTTGACAACTCTGCATGATGACAATGTCAGTGGCACTGTCCCAAGACACATCCAGTGGTGATGTAAAGGACAAGCCTCCCTTACCTCAACTGGTGGGATGGACACTAGCATGAAGAATATTTAAGGAAGGAGGTGCATCCTTTGAAAGCAGCAACTGCAAGAGAGCTCCAAGGCAAGTGAAACGGGCTCAGCTGAGAGGTACAGCAAAATCCTCGCTGGCACCCAGCTCCATCCTGCATAGACAGTAAGTAGAATGGCCTCTATTTTTTCCACCTTGAAATTAGCAGCAAAATTCCAAATTTCCTACCTTGATTTTAAAGCAGTACATAATCAAGTCCATTGCAAATTCTTTGTGTTATATGTTGTTAGGCTTTGTGACAGTGGTTAGAATGTAAAGTTCTAACTTTACGTTTACTCTAAAATGCTAACACACCCAATCTGTTTGATTTTAGATTGTGATCAGTATTTCACAGCCATCAACAAGATCCACAACAGCTTCAATAATGCCCCCACAGCTGAAAGCCGAGATGAATGTCATTCCCAAGGTTGTCCAGGGGGATTTGGGGAGCCTGTCTCCAGAAGCGAGGGATTTCATCGAAGCCAGTGCCAAGCTGTGCCAGCCTGAGTGCATTCACATCTGCGATGGCTCGGAAGAAGAGAACAAAAAACTTCTGGACATCATGGTAGAACAAGGCATGATCAAGAAGCTGAACAAGTATGAGAACTGGTGAGTAGCCTAAATGAAGTCAAGTATCATCTCAGAATTGAAAAATTCATTTTCTATCCTGTTTACTTTAAAAACTTCTTACAACTCTCCAATATTTTCTTTCCATGAACATTTGGAACTTTAGCTTACATAGGTGAAATACTCAGGAAAAGCAAAATTTTTCCTTTAAAAATTAGCATAAAGCATATTATTCAGTTGAACTATCAACTGTACATTTTCTCTATTGATTAGTTACGTCAGGGAGCTGAAATAATGTCATGAGACTTATGCCACTTATCATTTGCAATGGCTGAATATTATTGAGCAAATCTTCTTTTGAAGAATTCTACTATTTTAGCCAATTAGTTTATTCATCACATACTTTTTTGTGGCATTCAAATAAGTCTGTGGGTGTTCAGATATTATTCAGTACAGGCATTATTCATATCATGCCGATGAGCTTTGACTCTAATGTATTCTGCAAATACTTTTTTCAAATATTTTACAATTTCTCCCAACGAACTGAACATGAAAGGAGAATATTAACAACAAGTGCATACTCGAGAATTACGTGCCAACCACGAGATCTTCATGGGAGAAATCTGCAAAGATTTTGAATAACTAAGTGCAGGAATTTGGCAATCTGTTTGCAGACTATTTGGGAGAGAAAAGGGCAAGATTCACTGGATAAATTATTCATTGTTAATTATATGCTTAGCTGTAGTGATGATGGTTATGACAGCCCAACTAGAACATTTTTATACTCGTGGAAAATTTCGATGCACAGAGGTGAAAATGTAAAACAATCCCCTCTATTGTAAATAGATGGCAAAAATTCCTTAGAGGGGAAAAAGGATCCCCTTCAATAAACTCCTTCACTTTTAATGATTGTGCTGATACTCAGTATTTCCTTTGTGATGCCTCTAACTTAAGGGACTATGCCAATCCACTAAACTGGGTTCTGATCCCTCTGGCACTTACACCAACACTTAAACTACTTTCCTTGGCATCCACTTAGCTTGAGGCATCATTTTGTGGTCCCCATACAAAACAACTTCACACTGATGAGAATGAGAATTAAACAAGATGAACTTTTCCCTGAAAGTTAGCAACAGAGAATAAGGCTGAGATAAGAGGCAAAGGAGTATTAACATGTAACAAGAATTTCCTAGGCCATATAACTTGTTATTATTACTGGAAAGTCTTAAAACAATTTGTATGAGAGAATGTATCTGATTTTTGAGATTATCTGTTACACTGCTTTGTCACTAATTTTTGCCATGCAAAGCATTGTTTTAGCAACCTTCTGTGCTAAAGTGATCCCACAGAAGGGTAAAAATGGTATATTGATAATTGAAGTCTAATTCCCTGATTTTGGTGAAATGCAGCTGGTTGGCTCTCACTGATCCAAGAGATGTGGCACGAATTGAGAGCAAAACTGTCATCATCACTCAAGAGCAGAGAGATACCACTCCAATATCTAAAACTGGAACGAGCCAGCTGGGGCGCTGGATGTCTGAGGAAGATTTTGAGAAAGCCTTCAACACCAGGTTCCCAGGCTGCATGCAAGGTAGGCAAGAAAAAGATGATTGACACTGAACTTCCAGCAATGCTGAGACACTTAATTTGAGCTGAAGATTTAGCTTTTTACCCCCGATAGTCACTTCACTGGTTTCACACAGATCTTTACCACAGACCCAAATACCGGGGCAAGGACAGTCCTCAGTCTCTTTCCAGCACTCTTGTTTTCCCAAAGAGTGGCAAAGTACTAAAATTTGTGTGACTTGGTTCAAGAAGTCACACAGCAACTGAGGAGCAGATAGGAAGTGAGATGTGAATGAAGGACCCCCCATCCACAGCAATAATTTCAGATTCAGGGATTTATAGTAACAGACAACTTGGCCTTCACCCCCCTTACTCCTGGCTAGACGATCTGTCTGAACTGCTGCCTTCAGCATTTAAGATAAAACTTCTTGCTACACAATTAGACAAACAGAAAGCTACATCTCTTTAAACATCATCAGAAGCTCTCACAAGACAAACAGTGACAAACAGTTTTAAGGGACTGAGAAACAACTTCCACGTTAATAAAGGTTACTTCAGACGTTCCTTGTTTTGCTCTTGGCCACATCTTGCTGCTCCCTGTTTTCCAGGACGTACGATGTATGTCATCCCCTTCAGCATGGGGCCTGTTGACTCACCTCTGTCCAAGATTGGGATCGAGCTGACGGATTCACCCTATGTAGTGGCCAGCATGAGGATCATGACACGGATGGGAAAAGATGTTTTGAAAGCCCTGGGCAATGGGGAGTTTGTAAAATGCCTTCACTCAGTTGGATGCCCTCTGCCGCTAAAAGGTAAGAGCCATTAAAAACCCCAGGAGCCTTTAAAAACCCCTGGAAATTCCCAGGGCTGTGTTTTGGAGCTGAGTGCCTGTCCTCAGCACACGGGACACCCTCACCACAAAGACCAGGGTAGTTCTGTAACAGCACTAGGCTCAAAGCTCAGTTAAAGGAATCAAAGCTCAGCGAGAGTTTGATGGAAAGGAGATTATTATCCCTGGTACTTACCAAGGATTTCCTTGAAGCATCTGCTGTGGGTTGCTGTCAGAGGCTTGATGCTGATGAAACAACAGCATGATCAAGCATGGAAATTGCTGCATTCATGAGTACAACATTCTGTTCTGCAGAGCCATTAATCAACAACTGGCCGTGCAACCCGGAGCTGACGCTGATTGCTCATCTCCCGGATCGCAGGGAGATCATCTCCTTTGGCAGCGGCTACGGAGGAAACTCCTTGCTGGGGAAGAAATGTTTTGCTCTCCGAATTGCCAGCAGACTGGCCAAAGAGGAGGGCTGGCTCGCAGAGCACATGCTGGTAAAAATCTATGCTATTAAATCTTGTGTGTTTGAACAGCCGTTAAACCCCAAATTAGAGCCACATAAATCCATCGCCCGTCTCGCCGTCAATGAAATTAGTGTCATATGGATGGTCCTGTAACTTTAGATAGGAATCTGTCACGTGCCAGGCTCATGAGGAGTAAAAAACTGCTTGCAAGGCCAAATACTAAACATTTAAAATAAGACCTGTAATGGCATAAAACAAGCAAGAGTTGGAACTTCTGAGAGTGACTTCTTGTAGGCAGACCCATGTACTTGAGCAGAGCCTGAACATCATCACTGGGCCAAATTATAAAGAGATCTGTGCGCTCAAAAACCTGTAAATATCAGATTTTCTGAGGGAGTTCTGGTCTGTCACCTTCCTGGCTTTAATTTCTGCTGTCTTTTAAACATTCTACCACCATAAAATACAACTGAAAAAAAGAATTTCAAAGTGCATAAGAGAACAGCCTTAAAAAAACTTCTGTGGTCTTTGAGAAGAGCAGAAGTATCGATGCACAAAGTGCTTTCCCTTCATTCCACTTGTGAAGCCAAAAGAATATTGCCTGGTTTTCTTCTGTCTTGACAGAGAAAACACAGATGTATATGGTCTTTAATCAGCAAAATAAATATAAATATTTTTATATACAGACCAAACATTTAAAAAAATATTACAATTTCTCACAGATATTCTAATGGCAAGAAGAGTTGACTCTCTGATTTCAAAAGTACAGCTTGAGTTATTTGTCAACAATATTATGTTGTGCTTCTTCTGTAGGAACAAATGTGCATAATTAAATATTTTATCATTTCCACTTGCTGGGAGACAATCTCCAAAACAAAAAGTGCAAGAAAAAAAGACTCTGTTTAACAATTGCATTAATTTTTCAATAGATCCTGGGAATTACCAATCCAGAAGGAAAAAAGAAGTACTTTGCTGCAGCATTCCCTAGTGCATGTGGAAAAACTAACTTGGCCATGATGAAACCAAGCCTGCCAGGATGGAAAATTGAGTGTGTGGGTGATGATATTGCCTGGATGAAATTTGATGAACAAGGTATGGAAATGAAATTGGAATGTTTTACAGGTTGCTGTAGGTGCAGTAAGACATGCTGGATAGAATTAAATCAGTATGATTTACTTATATTTTGTCATTTAACTTCCAGGCAACTTAAGGGCAATCAATCCTGAAAATGGCTTTTTTGGTGTCGCCCCTGGAACCTCAGTCAAAACAAACCCCAATGCTATTAAAACCATATTCAAGGACACCATCTTCACCAACGTGGCAGAAACCAGCGATGGAGGTGTTTACTGGGAAGGCATTGATGAGCCCCTGCCAGCTGGAGTGACAGTGACCTCATGGAAGAACAAGGATTGGACCCCAGACAACGGTACCTGGCCCTCACCTCTCTTAGCTTTCTTTGAAATTAATGAATAAATTCAAGTCAATTCTGCCATCGTGACCCTTTTTTTTGTGTTCTGTGCAGGAGAACCTTGTGCTCACCCCAACTCCAGGTTCTGCTCCCCAGCCAGGCAGTGCCCCATCATGGATCCTGCGTGGGAGTCGCCCGAAGGCGTTCCCATCGAAGGGATCATTTTTGGAGGCCGCAGACCAGCAGGTAAGAGATGCAGCAGCCACCTTTGCAGGCTCAAGTGCTGGCCACAGAAGGGTTGACACACAGCTGGGCACAGACACAGGTTTTGCTTTCACAGCTGCAACAGCAAGGAAATAACCACGTTAGTCCAATTTCTCCGTGTTAGCCTTTGGCACACACGTTTCCAGCCACTGGTGTTTCAGTGTCTGAGCTGTTTGATGTTAACACAAAACAGGTAATAATAATAATAAAAGGCTGGAGGGAGATCAGGACCCACTAACATGGATAGTAGACACATAGAAAATTGCTGCATTGGTCTCAATTTGCCTGTAGTTTAAGTAGTTCAGTTAGCAAATGGTTAGAGAAATGAATCAGATTTAGATAGTTTAAAGAAAGGAAGTAAAACAAATTGTTCTGCTAAGGGTCACCTAAAGTTGCAAAAGAAATAGAAGTAATGCTAAGTCTGAGTCTAATGTGACCACAGGACCAGATTCTATTTCCACTAAAATCTGCTGGAGATTCTGATGTCCCAGATAGCCAGTTTTGAAAACATTAATTTAAACTTCTTTGCTGTAAGAGAGCAGGAAATGAACTGATTAAAAAAACCCCAGGAAGAATCAGAATACATTATCCAGTAACATGCATTCAACACTATCTCAGATAGCAAAACCTGTCATGAAAATGTTTCTGGACCTCTAATTACTGAAGTGATTTTGTTCTTTATAGGTGTCCCTCTTGTATATGAGGCCTTTAACTGGAAGCATGGAGTATTTGTAGGAGCAGCCATGAGATCTGAAGCAACAGCAGCTGCTGAGCACAAAGGTAAATCAAAATTTAATCTGCCTACCTGTATTAAAAGCAGGCCCCTCTGGACTGCCTGCCCTCTCCTTCCCCCTGCTCTTTCACATTTCAGTCTTGGCAGCTAATTTTGCAACCTGTGCATTTTCACAATAGAAAATATTTGTACTGGAATTAACAGCCAAATTCTCTGTAAAAGTCAAATTAAGCAAAATAATCCCTTAGGTGGCAAGCATGCAGAACAGGATGCAGGCAGAGGGTTGCCAGAAGCCTTGACAGGGAGTTCTTGTTACAGTCTGGGATAAATAAATTTAAATTTTTCTCTTCTGCTAGAGCTAGCATAAATGCATGAATGATAGCCATCTCTTGAGGATCTTCATTTAAGCTGCTTGACCTAAGATTTAAGAAATTTAATAACAAAAATTAATTTAATTTGTACCTTTTGTGCATCAAGGATAATGCTTGTGTTGTTTCTCAAAGCTCTTTGGTTCAGAAGGGTGGTGAAGGGATGAGCACTAAACCCTGGGAGGATCTGAATCTTTGTGCTTTAGAATAAATGTGCTATTTGTTCCCTTACCTTCTCCATCTGTGTTTCAAACAGGCAAAGTCATTATGCACGACCCGTTTGCCATGAGGCCTTTCTTTGGCTACAACTTTGGCAAGTACTTGTCCCACTGGCTGAGCATGGCCCATCGTCCAGCTGCCAAACTCCCCAGGATCTTCCACGTTAACTGGTTCCGCCAAGACAGCCAAGGGAAATTCCTGTGGCCTGGCTTCGGAGAGAATTCCCGTGTGCTGGAGTGGATGTTCAACAGGATTGAAGGGAAAGCCTCTGCCAAACCAACTGCCATAGGTTACATCCCTACTGATGCTGCTTTGAACTTGAAGGGTTTAAAGGATGTCAACCTCACCGAACTGTTTGATATCTCAAAAGAGTTCTGGGAGAAGGAGGTAGAAGAAATCAAGCAATACTTTGAAGTACAAGTTAATGCTGACCTTCCCTATGAAATAGAAAGGGAATTGCTTGCCTTAGAGATGAGGATAAAACAGCTGTAAGCTGATCAAACCCACAATTATTTATCAATTCGCACATGCTAAGGCAGGGCAAACACATTTTACCAAATCACCACTGGAAGCATAACAGCACACTGATGGGCAGGGGGTTATAATGAAAGTAGGTCATAGCTTAGTTAGGCTATAGATACAGAGATATTCTAGAAATAACTCCAGACCTAATGATTTATAACTACATCAGTTGTTGTGAATAGGTGAGCAGCTGTGGGAGTGCACGTGCACAGGGTCTGAAAACCCTGTTCTGTCACTTACATGCACACAGAGCCATGATGGGTGTAAATTATTTGCCTAGTTCTGCATATACAATCCAAACCAATCCAGCCTTCAAGTTGTAGCACATTGTTTCCATCACAGAAACCTCCGGAGTCTCAGACTGCACTCAAAAGAGGAGAGAAAATTAGATGCTGTATTTATGTATTACCTAAACATATTTCATGTCTTAACTACTTTTTAGAAAAATGAAGTTGTAACTTCTATCAGAGTGAAAGATGACTTTATATTACTAATGCATATTTAAGATATTGCTTTATATATTACTCATGTTCCTGTGATTTCCAGATGTTTTGAATGGCTTGTTCTTAAACTATAAAATAAACGTTTATACAAAATATTACCTCATTTCCAGTATTCCTGCTGTTTATAAGCTGCATGCATATGAATTGAGGCTCCTGTCAATAACACAGCACAGGCAGAGATGCACATGTGGAAGTTAGATGTTGACTAGAGTTGATCTGCTACTCCTGAGCCAATTAGTTTAAGCCACATACTGTCTTTGCAACTTTGATTCAAGCCAAAGGAATGATCCTAAAATTATGATACCAGCTGTGAGCAGTCATCCAGATGGTGACACACTCTCCATAACTGGGCATTGTTAGTTACTGCAGGCATTTATAAAATAAACTACCCTCTAGGAAAGCCCCATATTAGGACCTTGCTCATTTGTTGAAGTCATAGGATTTGTCCCTGTTCCACAGCACCTTGGCTTTTGCAAGAGTAATGAGTGCAGCTGCTGAAGTACAGACAATTTGGGAAAAAGTTTTCCAGATTTGTCGGGATGCCTAAAGCCTTAGAGCTCAATGGAAATCAGGGTAGGAACCTGTGTTGGCTTCCTTGTAGAGCCAAGACACTAAAACCAGCCCACGTTCTCCCAATTAGAGGTGTCATTTATGTGCTTCCCACATCCCTGGCAGGTATCCTGCTTTTTCACTTTGAATGCTTGATCTACCAAAACATATTGCAAATATTTGCTTAGCAAAAAGAAAAATCACTTACATTGTGTAATAAGCCTTTTTACAGACCCTGCTTCCTTGCAGAGCAAACAGTGCCAGGGCTGGTCAACAACTGCCCTTCCAAGTTTGCTAGGAGAGGTCACATAATCTGAAAAGGCTCTAACTATCCCCTGACCCCACGTTTAAGACTTAACACAAACATTATCAGTTCTGAAGCGAATAATAGAGCCCAAGTCAATGCATAGGTCACACAGAGAACAGGCAATGGAAAGCTGTGATGGAAGTGGAGGGGAGTGGTGCATCCTCTGTGGAGGTGATTAAAATCACATCTGCACCTCCTATAGGGTCACCTATATGTGTCCTCCTGAGTGGGTTCCAAATTAACAGAAAAATCGAGGTGGAAGTCAGTAAATAAGTCAGAGGAAGTGAGCCAATGAAGGGTGGATTATGCACTCCTCAGGTTCAAGCATTAATATCAAGTGTACAAAATAAAGTTGTTAATAAAATAATTCTATAAATAGCTGATGAAAAGCCTGAGCCATTCAAAACTGGTGTGACAGCACTGGGCTGGTATTTGGATACATCTCAGGAAGAACAAGGAGAGTTGAGAAAATCTGTCACGGTAATATCAGAGAGTAATGGCCAGTTACAGCCTCAGGGCTTCTCATGGGCCTCGGGAGAGGATCCCAGCCCTGGGCAGTGCAAACGTGTTGCAGGCACAGCTTGAAAGGAGCCCAGGAGATGTACAGAAGCTTGGGGCTTTCCAGAGCTCTCTGAGCACTCCAGCGTGCTGCTCTGCCTTCCCAAACACAGCCAGGCTCAAAGGAGTGTTCCAAAGAAACGACTCCAGCTTCCTGCCAGAGGAATCTCTGCCAGGGGCCCAAGCCCAGCAGGCATATGGACACGGGAAAACCAAGTGACACTTCTGCCATAAAATGCTGCTCTGTGAGGAGATATAGATCCCATCACTGAGGTCTTACAGCACACACCCAGCTCTAGCAACACGGGTGTTATAAAGCACTAACTGCCTTGAGAACATCTTACCCAGCCCAAAACACTGGCTTTCATATTCTGGCTAAGCCCCTGCTTTCTGCTCCTCACCCAAGAAATCAGGGAATTTTCCTTCCTTTGACCACCACTGCCCTCAGGTTCTGCTCTGGGTGTTTTTTCCTCATAACACAACACAACCCATGGACGGTGCCTATCATGAGCTCCTCTGGAAAGAAGTATTTAAACCATTTGTGGTTCTCCCACTGCACACATTTTAACCACATGCACCTTTTCAAACACTACTCAGAGACACAGATCATTCCGGAAACCAGAAAATGGGGGAAAAAACCTGTTGTACTGTTAAGAATGAGAACAAGAAAATGAGTTTTTGCGTGAGTCATTCAACAGCTCCTTTGTATGTAAATATATCCTCAACCCATCAGCATCTATGGGGAGTACAATTTACATTTTGAATGATCAAAATGTTTAGTATTGGCAGAGAAAATGTTTAAAAAGAGAGAAGGCGGTGGTTTAAAATTTAGAAACTTAGTCAACTGTGCCAGATTATGATCTCAACTCTTCTCCCTCCAACAAATACTATGCTCCATAAAAACAAAATGCTTTTAAATTGAAATTTGGAAGTTCATCTGATTTTCAAAAGAAAGAGGGGAAGGCAACAAATGCAATAAATTTCAACAAATTAGTAGAGAAATATAAAACTTGGCCTATTAAATGCAATTCAGGGAAGGGAAGCACAGGCAAGACTAACACATGAAGTGTACAGAGCCATAACATTTGCAACAGCTGTGTTATGAAATGCACTTGGTATTCTGGGAAGTGAGAAACAAAATACTTTGTTAAAACACTTGTGGATGTACCGGTGGCTTAGAAGAAGAGAGACAAAATTAAAATCACAGTTTAACCATTAATGGTCTCGAGGATACGATCTCCGGTACCTTGTTTGTGCCACGATTCACTGGACAAGAACACTGTGATCCAGGGCTCAACTACCTTAAAATTAGCACAGTCCCTCGGTGCCAAATACTCCTGTTAGCACAGATAAATCCAGAGCTCAGACCTAGACCTTGGCCCAATCCTTGCACAGGTTGAGAAGCCCTCCAAACCTGATGCCATCATTTGGACTCATTTCTCATGTTTCAAGGTCAAGTTTTGACTGTGCTTTGTCTTGTTCCTTCAAATCCCTTTCTCAGATGTCAGTCTCAGCAGTAATTAGCTTGAGTATATAAGATATCTACACACCTGGATTCTGTCAACATCATGAAGGTTAAACCAAATAAATAAACCTGAAAAGCAGCATCCAGCTTGCTGCAGAACTCATGTTGGAAAATCGTGAAACCCAACTTCAACCCTCTCACAGTTCTGGGATGATATTTTCAGGAAAAGAAGCAAAATTCAGAGAAATGGCATTTGTGCTCTGGGAAATGCTGTTTTCCAAAAGCCTTGGCTACCATAGTAACATGATTTATTCCATACTTGCAGCAGTAGAGTCAGTCAGCTCCCCAACTGGAAGACAATTATTGTAACTAGAGATGTACCTGGCTGGAAGACTGTGGGAATGCTGCTATGGATGGCAAAGCAGAGCATTCTAAACTCCAAATTAGTAATTGTTAGTGTTGATCATGGAGGACATTTCTGGCAGAGCTTTAACCTCAGCAGTACAAAAGTTGGTCAAATGAGTGTTGGCAAATCCCCCTGACCGAGATTCCAAACCATGTCCTGCCCCATCTGTGTGTCCTTATGCAAAACAGCTAGGTAGAGAAAATGGAGGAAAAAACTCCCTAATTGCTGTTGTATTCCTTTACTGCATTCTGCAGCCACCAAGGATGTGTTGGCTGCAAAACTTTACCAGAGAAGGATTTTGTGAGCAAATTGCAGAAATCCACATATATTAATTTGCAAAATTCAGGCTGTGTCTGATCCTTGCAAACAAAACCACGGTTATGGTGCCTTTGCTGTAAGAGGCCATACAAAAGACCTCTGAATTGTCCCTACCCAGTGTGGAGGGCTTTGTTCTGCCTTTGATGCCATCAGTGAAAATCACCTTGAAATTTGTTTTGCTCCTCCTCGCACTGGTGCTTCTTGCCATGCCCTCTCTCCAGTGTAAATGTGACCAGACATCGGTTCTGAGATGATTCTGCCTTCAGCTTTTCTTCAAGCTGACAAGCTGCAAGCAGAACCTTTTCTAATACACATTCCAGAAATGTTCTTTGTGTCTTCTTTGGAAATGTCGGATGCTGGCCATTGGAAAAGAGAAAACATCTGGTTCAATCCTCCCGAAGGAACATATCAAAGTTTTTGTGCTGTTTTTCATGCAGCCTCAATGCCTTTTATTAATCTAAAAAAATCCCTTTGTAAACTGCTGCGTTTCATTTTTGTTGGTTTTGTTCTTTTTTTTGAACCAAGAATGTAGTTTTTGTTCCTTTTCTTGTAAAGCATCACAAGGCCACTTCCCAGGTTGAGATGGCCAAGGAACGGTCTCTCCCAGAAACCTGATCCTGATAAACAGCTGTTCTCCAGCACAAACTAAGCTCATCCTCCATGGAAAATAGCTCCTAGGCTCACAATAAATAGATCTTACCCCTGCTGTGTATAGATTTGTGGGCTTTAAATTAAACTGATAGTCTGAACTTGTCATCCTCATCAGAAATCCTAGAAAGGGCCTGTCACCATGGTGGAGGCTGGCACAGCAACAGCACAAATGCCAGCTCTGAACGTGAATTGAACAACAAAACCTCGTTTTACCCACTGGAAACCATCACTATATTTATCTGTGTCTTCTGAACAGATGAGAAACTTCCCATGGTGTTCTGGAGCTCCAGATCCTGAGAGCAGCTATGAATAGAGGCTTTAAATTTATCCAAGGCTGGAAAGAGACCGAAACCTAAAGCTACAAGAGGATGGCAGTTCAGCTGGCTGGGAAGGCAGCAGAGCCTCTCAAGGGACATGGAGACAAATTCCCACCCACAGGGGGAACAACACCACCATCCATGTCCAGTAATGCTGTGGAAGTGGGGTGACTTTGGATGACGTGGGATCATGAGAGGTACAACTCTCCCAGGAGTTATTCCTGCTGGCAGGAGCCAGAAAGGTGTGAGACCCATGGGAGGCTTCTGCTTGACCCTCCCTGAGCACCCTGACTCCCCTGTTCCCTTTCCTATAACTCATCCAGGTCTGCCCAGGCTGAGGTAAGTGTGCCTGGGTTTTTGTTCCATCCTGGATTACCTTAAATAACTTCATGGAGAGCCACACAGCCAGGACAGTGGAGCTGGACAGCAGAGCTCCTGCTGGCTTTGCTGGTGACCAAAAGAATCTGCACAAAATCAAACCCAACAAAAACCCCACATTCAGCCTGGTTTTGCCTATCAAAGTGATAGTACCAACAGTTATGTCAAGCTCTGGAGGTAACCAAACATTAAAAAAGGAAATTAAAAAGCTATAAATTGGCCATAAATTTAAACTAGGACAAGAGTTGGGAAAGGGAGGGGGAGGCTGTTTGAGAGCTGTGGGTTGAGTGGTGGTCTTAGGCTACAAAAACAATATCCTTCTGACACTAATAAGTAGAAGCAAGCCTTGGATTCCAGGGAGGGTTTTTTTGGTCTTCATTTTAGAAAGACAGAAACCTGGCTCTATTTCATCATAGTTATCTACACACAGGCACCCCTCCACCCTTGAAGAAGATTAGTAGTGATAATGCATCTGGTACCTGCCCCAGCAATAACAGATCTATGTGGAGAAGATTACAAGAAATTGTTTGGACTTCTGCCCAGTCCTAGAAGTCCCACCAACCATTTCCAAAAGTCCCATCAGTTTTTACGGCTTGTCTCTCAAGAAGGCTGCAGAAACCTACATGAGGGAGAGCCTTTAAAAAGATTTTTGCAGACATTTATTTCTGGCCAAATTATGATTGCTTGGAGGAAAAAAGAAGCCACCATACAAATCTTGTTAGAGACTTCAGCAGGAACTCACAAACCCATGCAGAACCAAGATAAGCTAAAAAAAGCAATTGCATCCAGGAAGGAAAGACAGACCAGCCAGCCAAATGCAACTCTTAATTCCAACCCGTGACAGACCCCTGGGGCAGCTCCAAAGCCACTTAGCACAAGTGTGGAGCTGGGCCAGGAGGAGTCGCTGGCACCAGAGGAGCAGCTCTGGCAAGTCCCCGCTGCAATTTGGTGATTTGCTGAGGGGGACAGACTCAGGCAGGCTGGGTACCCTCAGGACCACTCCCCACCCCCAAAACCCCCCAAGCTGACAGCTCCAGGCACACCCTGATCCCTGAGCTCCCTGCAGAGGTAGGAAAGCAGAGGAGCAGCACATCTGTCAACAACACAAGAACACGCTGGCAGCGCTCGGCGCGGCTTGGCAGAAGCCTGGATCAGCCGTCTGCAGTCCAAGGTCTAAAGGGCAATCTGCCTTCCAAGACTCCTGCAGCTCCAAGGACCTGTGTCCTGGAGCAAATATCTGTGACTGGGCAACCCAAAGGCCCCCTGCACATGCCCTGCAAGCACCGTGCCCGCTTCGTGTTCCACGGGAGGTGAATTTCCCAGGGGACAAAACAACACACAGAGCATCTTGAGAGGCTAAAGCTTAATCCCTGTGCCCCTCAGACCCCTCCAATCCCAACCTCTGGACCTCACAGATGGACTGCTCTGCCAGCAGAGGTGGAGCACATGGCACACCAGCACAGAATTACCAGGCACTGGGAATATTCTCTGCAGCAAAGACTGGAAAGTGCTTTATTTTCAGGGACACAGTGCATAGAGCTGCCAGGAAGGTGACTGGACTGATTAGTCCTGTGCAGGGCTGTGGGACTGCTGGCAACTGCCTGGCCTGGGGGTCCCCAGGCAGCACTGCTCAGTGCTGTAGGAGGAAGGGAAAGGAGGGGGACCAGATGGTTTCTAGCAATGACAGCTACAAAACTCCCTGCAGGCTGTGTCACACTGCTGCTTCATCTCCAAACAAGCAGCTCTCACATACAGCTACACCCTTAGACAGTGGAGGCTGGGAGCTTCTTCTGTTCCAGTTGCTGGAGAGCATCTCCAGCCTCCTGGTGCAGGTGAGGGTGTTTGCTGGATGCTCTCCCTGCTGCAGGCACAGCAGGAAGGCCCCACTCCCAACACATTTATGATGGTGCCAGTTTTTAAAACTATGAATCTGAACAGAAATCGTGTTGCACCCTAAATGTCACTGTCAGGCAGAAGGGAAGTAATGAATCTCCAGCAATATTCCCAACATCTTGATTTTAAAACATAAAATGAGTATACACTGGAAGAACCCCTACAGCCGTGGCTGCCTTGGTGAAGCCATTAAAAATGCAGTTTAACACGTCCAAGTGCAGCCAGCCCTGACTGGGGGCTGCTGGGTCTTTCTCCCATCCTTCTCCCCCCATTGCTCTGCTTATTGTTTGCTTCATTGTTAATCCCACCTAATTTAAAAATAGGAAATTGATTTCTTATGTATCCATTACAAACCAAATCATTTCTTTATTACAGCGAGGATCATATTTCATAAGCAAGACATGGAAAATTAAAACCATGCCTATTGCTTTGATGAAATAATGGGGAAAAGTGCTGGAGGGGAAGGCACAGACAGCTGGGGGCTGTCATGCAACCAGTGGTGCAAGTTAACTCTTTGCTCTCATCCAGGGCTCCCAACACTGCCTGTTCTCCTCCCCAAGCTTCTGGTTGTAGTGCTGAGTACTCTCTTATCCCTGAACCTCCAAAGCACCTCACAGAAGGAATGCAACCCCTCTGAACAAAGTGGGTCAGTGATTGTGGAGGTTTTGTTGTTAACAGAAGGTTTGCAGCCTGCCTGTGTGCAGAACCAGATTCCTCCCAGTACTGACACTCCTGAAATTCAGGGTTTGTTGCTGTTGCACGGTGTGCAGAACACAGGGACAAACACCAGCCACAGTCAGCCCAGGAGTCCTTGTGGCACGAATATTTCCAGGCCTTGGGCACGTTAGACCCTTGTGCTGTGCTGCTGGGAAGGGGCTCAGAGTGAAGGGGAGCCACGATTGCCTGGGGAGATGCCAGAGTCCACTGCACAGGTTATGTCAGTACAGCAGGCACCACTTCAACAAGTTAGCAGTGCCCTGTGGCTTGGGGTGGGTTATAAATTAAAACAAAATCCATTGTGTGCATTGCTGAGGATTTATGGACTGTTCTGTGAACCTCCCCGTGGAGCAGACAGGACATGGGTCCTCTGAAGAGTAATCTGAAGATAAGTGCTACAGCCTGAGGACATTGCAACATCCAACCCAAAGTTCATTGGCTGCTTCATTAACGTGTTGATCTCCAGGAATTACAGTCAAAAACACCCTCTGCAATTTCCCCATTTCCAGAAGCAGAAAGAACACTGAGCTATCACTGCAGAATTCTTTTCATAATGTATCATCTGTAGATGTACCCATATAAAAATGCCATTTTTGAGGACAAAGAATAAGCAAAGCTGTCACAACAGACCACAAAGGCTCCTTGAGAGTGAAGGGTAGCAGAGAGATTGTTTTAGAACAGTAATTCATGTCTAGCCTGTTCAAATCTGAGCACACCCTTCTGAGCAAGTAACTATTTGTTTCACTTCTTTGGGGTAAGAGTCTCCCATTTGGAAAAAAAAGACCATTATACAGATATCTTACAAGTCTGTGTTGCTCTCAAAGCCTCCCATAGAATCATTCAGGTTGGAAAAGACCTTTAAGATCACTGAGTCCTGATGGCTCAGGGACTTGCTGTTTTCTGGAAGTCAGGGCCAGAGAGATTGCCATCCTAAAGTAATCCTTACACCAGGTAGGAGGCCTGGAAACCCTCACCTGATCCTGCTCCAGCTCTGGGAGGAGCCCAGGCAGCCACCAGCAGGTATTTGCCAGTTCACTGCAAAGAGCTTCCTTCCAAGGGAGCCAAGGGAAGTCCTTTAAAACTCTTTATGGTCCCTTTGTGCTGATGATTCTCAGAAGAGAAAAACAAGTTTTGTAACTCAGTGGAAGTGAAGGAAACGAGCTCTTTCCAGGAACATCCTGCAGTGGCCCTGCAGCCCCCACCTCCCTCTAAAGAGCTTCTTTGAAGCTCTGTCACTGGGACACACCATGCCCCTTTCTACCAGTTTCTGTGCTGGCTGCTACCATGTTCAGCTAGCTTATTTGTGCAATAAACAGCTCAAGAAATATCTGTATAAACTACAGTATGTTATGTCTAAGCAGCTCCAAGATCAACTAAAAGGGCCAAAACTCTCAGCCTCTGTAAGTTCTCCTATGTGAGGGGCATTTCAGTTTCCTCTTAGGGGGTATTGAGTTTTAATAATTATCAAATGCATGATAAAATTATTTTCAAAAAGTTTCTTCTTTAGTCCCACCATGTATCACCCAAACAAAATACTCATTAGACCTTTTGGAGGATAACTTTGAAGTGATGTGATAAGTCACCAAAAAAAATTCAGAAATTCAGAAACATTCATTTTCACTTGCACAGCAGAGCCGACTCACCAGGCTGATATTTTCATGGAACCACTGGATGTTTTCATTAGCTGCATTTGCCACAATGACAGCAACAATAACTCCCAGACAGAAGTCGAGACAAGACGCAGTAATTAGGTCAAACCTTCGGGATAGAGCTGTCATCACAGACATAAATGTGAGTTACTCTCTCACTGCCCAAGCTCTGCAAGATGTGCTGTTCACTGGGTTGTCTAAACATGATAAAGAAGGGGAAGAAATGAGGGTCATTCTGCCTTTTGCTGTTCTTCACAATTACCCTGTGTTTAATTGATCTTGATTAATTATTTAAGGTAAACGGAGCTTTCCTGACCTAACGGCAACATGTAAACTGATTAACTTTACAAAGCCAGCAAAATGATCTGCACAGTGAGATCAGCTCTTGTAATCCATTATTTAGGCCAGGTTATCCCGTGTCAGGGCTGAGGATGTGCTGCCAGGCACAAGGCAGGATGGTGGAGGTGTGATGGGGTCGCTGGGGATGAGGCTCAGAGTCCCCCAGCCCCTTGGCACCGCGGGGAAGGGAGGAGGAGAGGGAAAAAGAAGAAGAGGAAAACTGTCCCAGTGCCTCCTGGGGCTGCACCCATATGGGGGAAGGAGAAGAGGAGGAAAACCCCTTTGCAGGTGGGCTGAGGGCTGGCAGGCTGTGGCAGCCCCAGGGAGGTGGCAGGGCCGTGCCAGGGCACGGGACACCCTGGAGGGCAGGTTTGGGCAGCCCAGCAGGACCCAGCTCAGTTTGGCTCACACACCCAGCCCCAGGGGCAGATGCAAACTGCCCCTCTGCCTGGCTTTGATTTGGCTGCCCTGGCTGTAACATCAGCATAGGTTACAGGGCAAAACCAATTTATTTGGTGTAGATAATGCCTGTCTTAGCTGAAAACCAATCCCAGGTAAAAGCTTTCCGAGAGATCCTGCTTGGATTTGTGTGTGAGCGTTGCAGGGAGCAGCAGTGCCCTATCCAGGCTGATAAGCAATCTGGCAGCACTGATGCCTTGTATAACCTGGTAAATTATGCATATTGGAAGAAAGTGATTTGTTTGGAGAGCTACAGTGTCCCCCATCCCTTCTGGCCAATCACTAAGGCAGGTACACAGATAAATGAGAAGAAAACACTCGTCACCACTTTGGCTTCAGGGCAGAAGCAGATAAGGCTGATAAGGCAGCAAGTGAAATTCTCCTCCAGGCTCCCATACAAATAAATACCTACTTGGGCAGAGCCTGCTCAGCTGCAGCAAAAATTCTGCTCTGGTTGTTTGAAATAGCAGCACCCCCAGGCACAAATAGAGCCATATCCTCCCTCCTCCATCAAAAGCTCCTTGTCCAGAGAACTTATGCTCAAAACAGGTGAGCCAGGGTGGCTGGGAAGGAAAAGAGGCACCCAGAGTCCTGCCTGGAGGCACAGGGACAGGTGGGAGACCCAATCCAGCACCACCACCCCAGGGAAGCAGCCTCGCCCCAGGCTGGCTCTGTGTAAGGGTGAGGATGCTGTTAGTTCACCAAATACAGAGGCAAGAGAGATGTGGCCACCATGAGCCATTCCCAGGCCAGCAGCACCACTGAGGTTCCCATCACTGCAGGCTGAAGGTGACAACTCCCACCAAAACTGTCCCATGCTGCTGCCACCAGCCAGGAGGAAAAGCACAGGAGTCAGGAACATCCCCAGCCTGCAGGATGGACTAATCCCTGCCAGCTGTGCACAGAAACCCCCAAACCTTTCAGTCAGTGAGAACTTCCTTCATGATCTGGCTGTGCCACCAAAGGCTTTGACACCATCTCCCTCCTTTTTAAACAGAGATTCATGAAGTCTCATAAGCCATATTTAAATTAATAAAGAAATAAAGAGGCTTTCTGCCAAATTGCTGATACATCACATTTTTGGCTTTTTTTTTCTCCCACCCCAGTTTCTTTTACTTTTACATCAGTCCCTTCCCTGTATTTATTTCTATTTGGTTTTCTACCTCTGGGAGCAGAGCAAGCCATCAAACCTGGCTTAAACATGCCACAAAAGAATTCAAGCCTTGACATGGCCAAAATATTGGTTTCCAATGAAACAAAACAAAAGACCAGGGTGAAGTAACTATTTCAGCAGCTTGTGCAGCCATGTAAATAGATGTTGCCAAGGGAGACTGAAGAGAGATAAAGATCCACCACCCCTCCAGTGCTCACAGAGGAAATGTTCACATCCAAACTCCATTTCCCAGCAGTATTCACCAGTCTAGCTTCAGCCAAAATGGAGGATAAGCCACATTTTAAAAAACAAATGTTTCAAAAAAGGACAGCAAAGTTCAGGCTTCCCAGCTGGGCAGCAGGAAGGTATTTCCTCTCAGGGCAGGTTTCATTTCCGAGCCCTGGGACATCTGCAGCCTCCTACCTGTGAGGAGGGGGCTGAGCAGACCTCAGGGCTGACCCAGGACACCAGTGTTTGTTTTTTATGGAAATAGGTATTTCTTTGGAAGAATGTGTGTCTCACTGGCAGCCCCAGACCCACCAGGCTGCCCCACTCCAGCTGCTCCCAGGTGGGAGCAGGCAGAGGGGACTGGCAGGGCTGGAAGAGCAGAGCCCACACCCAGGGATGTGCCAGGGCTGTGCCTGGGGAGCTGCAGGGTGAACATCAGGAAAGTTTCTCCTGGAGGGTTGGTGCAATGCAGTGAGACTGCCTGAGAGGCCAAGGAGGCTCTGTCCTTGCACATGTCCATGCACAGCTGACCCAAAACAGCCCTGGCAACAGCTCAGAGACCAGACCAGACCCTCCCAAGGTCCCTCTCACCCAACACTTCCATCGACAGGACTGGAAATCAGTGCAAAAAGAGGTGAATACAAGACTGACCACAAAAATTCAACCAGCAGCTGCAGAAAAGGGGCAGCTGTACAACAAGTGACTTTATCCCTGTGGGTTAATTAAGGCTGAACCTGATAAAACCTAACCACACTTTGGTTTGAATTAGGAGAAGAGGCCCCTTGGCAGCTCCCCTCCATCCCAGAGACGCCCACGCCAAGCAAAAAAGCAAAAACACTGAGGAATGCAGCTCCAGCTCAGCTGCTGGCGTAACAAAGTGTTTGCTGTCCCACTGCTGGATTCCTCTGTCCAGGCTGCACTTTGGAACAGGAACATTTCACCTGTGAGCACAGAGCCAGCGCTGCAAACGGGGTAAACACTCCTCTCAGAGGGCAGCACACGCCGTTTGTTAAGCAAACCCACGGACACGCTGACTTTGTTTGTGTTCAGCCTTTCCTGCAAGTTACCAGGGCAGTTCTGCAGAAATCAGAGGGGCTGTGCTGTGCCAGTTTTGCAGAAATCAGTTTTGCACTTTTGCAGGTTGTGCTGGTCTGGGGGGCTTTGCTGTGTGAGGAGGGGTTGCAGAGCAATCCTGGAGAGGCTGGAGGTGCAAAGCATCGCAGCAGCACCCCAAACTCATGAGCTCCCACTGCCCCAAGAGCAAAACCAGTTGATTTTAGTGGTGGTCTGGGTTTGGAGGGGGCCAGGGAGCAGGGAAAAGGCAGGGCTGGCTCAGAGCAAGGACAGGCAGCCCAGCTGAAGCTTCTTGGGAAAAAGAAATGCAAGCAGAGCCTGCAAGCATTTCTTAGTCCACACACTGAACACATTTCCCACACATTGGGAAATGCTTTCTGATACTTCAGATCCTTCCCAGGGTTGCTGCCTGTGCTGAGGGGTGGCACAGAACCTGGGGAGTGCAGCCCCAAAGGAGCCCTGCCCCAGACACTGCACACACTGCCCTGGGAGTGTTTGGTGTGCACAGGACCCTGCAGGATTTCAAAAGGCTGCAAGGAGAGCTGGGCCTCCAGCAGAGACCAAAATCCCCCCAGTCCAGGCCAGCAACTGAGGCACAAAGCAGCACAAAGTCCCTTCACAGGAGCTGGGTGCCAGGACAGGCCCTGCATTAGCCCAGGGCAGGCTGGCTTGGGTCACTAAACTCAAGTCTGCATGAAAGCAAGCAGGATCTGGGGGTTCTGCTCCTGGCTGCTTTGTTTGTTTTACAGGTACATCTTGTTTCAGGTAACCACTGAGGACAAGTTCAGCGTGGTGCCAGGTTCTCCTGTGAGCACAGGAATGTGCAGCCGTTCAGGAGGGACCACACTGCTGGGACTTCATTGTCCCAGGCCACAAACCTGCTTTGGGCACAGTCTGCACAAGCCTAAACCTCCTCCTCAGGAGGCTGAACCCCCCCAGCACACCAAGAGACCTCTTTGTGTGAGCACTGAGCTGCAATGCCTTGCCCATGCATTGGAGCCCTTCCCAAATCGATGTTTAACCCCGGGAACCTCACGGGACACGGCAGAGAGGTGCCTCACCTCTGGATTCCTGCCCAAGGGTTTGATGCAAGTCTGAAGAAACTTCATTTCCAAGGTGAAAGTTAGCATCACCTGCACTCATTCCAGTCAGGGGTCTCCTCCCACCCAGGCACCCTCTCAAGGTAAAGCTGTCCCAGTTGGTACCAACAGATCCAGGTCAGCACATATTGTCTGATTGTTGACATCATATAGGACTTATCTCTTGCTGTACAAACAGAGAAAGCAGGGCAAAATAACACATCTGTCTACTGCCCTCCTATCTTAAAAGGACAAACCAACCAGAAATTCTGTGGGAAAAAAAAAGAAAAAAAAAAATCAAGATACTCTGGACTGACACAAATTGTGAAAACAGGTCTGCAGGTCAGCGTGGCCTGGGAGGGCCACTGGGGCACTGCCTGTGTGTGTTGCAGCACCAATTCCCTCTACAGAGTGGCTCTCATAACCACCCTCATTTGTCTCAATAGAGCAGCAGAGTCATTGCTGTGCTGCTGCAGGGTGAGGGGACCCTGCTGCCTGCTCAGCTGCCCCGGGCTCAGCTCTGGAGTCACAGAGCAGCCAGACCCTGCTCAATGGCAGCCGTGCCAGTGCCACCCATCCCCAGCAGTGTTCCCACAGCTCTGGTACCATTTATGTGTGCACATATTTAACAAGAAGCCCTTTTAGTTCCTGCAGACATCTCTCCCTGTGGATCTCTCAGCCGGCTTCCACAGGAAACTTTTCCAGCAGAAATACCCAGGGGGAAGTAGCTCTGCCGACCCTTTTGCAGACTGAGGCAATGGGAACCACTCTCAGGGATGGCCCAAATCCTCCTGCCAGGTCCAACCCAGGCAGGAACAGAAGCCCCGCAGCCCAAAGGCCGGGACCTGTGTGCAGAGCACCCCGAGGGCAGGGCAGGAAGGACTCACAGGAACAATCAGATGAGCAAGGCTTCAGCCCTGCTGGTCTCCATCCTCCTGTTCACCATCCCCAGCTCCCTGCAGCGGGGCTCACTCAGAGCCTCCCCATCCCCCGGCACAGACAGCCCCACACCCACCTCCACACAGCAACCCTCTCCAGCACGGCCAGGAAAATCCCTTCCTCCTGCTCTCCGTGCACCTCCTTCCCCTGCTCCTTATCTCAGGGCCTGCCCACCCCCAGGTGACCCTCGTGTGCCACTCACCCCTCCCGCCTGGCTCTGCCCCACTCCCCCCGGCTGCCGGGACATGAGCGGTGGATTATCCTGACGGAGAGGGGATGGAGAGGGGACCAGGCAGGCCCCTTCCCGTGGAGATCCAGTGTGTCACAAAATGGGGTAGTCAGGGGGTAAGGACAGCCGCGGGAGGGGTTGCCACGCTCTCCCGAATCCCGCTTGGATAACTTCAGTTATCCTTATTCTCGCCCAGCCTGGCCATCGATGTTCCCATGCGTGCTCCCCACCCTCCTCTCATCCCTGGCTACGGGAAACCGGGCTGAGCCGTGCCGTGCTTCCGAGAGCCGAGCCCCTTTCTCTGCGACAGCCCTGCCAAGAGGCTCCTTCCTTCGCTCGCCATCTCGTGGTGGCAGCAGGCAGCCTGCCACGGCCCGCGTCCCGCATCCCGCATCCCATATCCTGCATCCCGCATCCCATATCCTGCATCCCCCATCCCTCATCCCATATCCTTCATCCCCCATCCCCCATCCCGCATCCCATATCCTTCATCCCCCATTCCTCATCCCGCATCCCGCATCCCATATCCTGCATCCCCCATCCCGCATCCCGCATCCCCCATCCCGCATCCCATACCCTGCATCCCACATCCCCCACCCCGCATCCCCCATCCCACAGCCCCTGCGGAGGTCCAGAGTGCGCTGGGGGTGGGTAGGGGCTGGGCCACCACTGTGTCACCCCGTGTCACCCCGTGTCACCCCCGTGTCACCACCGGCACCGTGCGCTGCTCCATCCCCCAGACTCGACCTGCAGCAAGTCGGACGCAGCCCCGGTGGTGGCAGAGTTCACACCTGTGTGACCCAGGCAGAGATTTGTCCCTGCAGAGTCACTCGCACGCAGGGCTCCATCCTACCCCGGGAATTCCCCTGGGAGATGCCCCAGGAGATGAACACACGTGGGGCGATGATGTGTTGGACATGCAGATGTTTCACGTTCCCAGATTTGTGATAGGGTGTAAGGTTTGGCTCCTCACACCCCCAGCACTCCAGGTCTGAGCTGCCCACCCTCAGGCACCCCAAAATTGCTGTGGGTATCATGTCCCAGGTGCTCCCGTAGCACCAGGGAGGGGAAGGAAGTGCCAGGAGAGCTCTCTGTGACAGGGACACCAGGGCACTGGCACAGCTCTGCAGGATCCAGCAGCATGGCTGAAGAGCTGCAAGGGCACAGTTCCCATCTCCAACCCTTTTTAACACTTTTTTTCCATGGAGCCACTGCAGGACCCAGACCTGTCCCTCTGCCCTGTGCAAATTTCAGCCTCAGCCAAACGCTTTCCTTTAAACCTACACAGGGAAATTTGCTCCAGGAAGAGCAGATGCCTGGAAGCCCTTCCAGACCTGGATCCCAAAGTGATGACTTCTGCAAGGTGCCCCTCATGCAGATCCCTCCAGGACCTGCGGTGTCACCCCAGCCCCTGCTCCAGCACTCCCAGTCCCCCTCCAGGCTTCCCTTTTTCTGGTTTTCCCCTCTAATTTGGGTAGAACAGCACAAAAGGAGCAATTTGCTCCCCCACCCCCTTTTTCCATCCTCCCTCCTCCCCTGTCTGGCAGGTCTGTGTTATTATTAAGACACTTGAGATTATGGTTGTCTGGAAGTGGAAGAATGACAGGAAAGAACCAGATGCCATCTACTGATAAATTACAAGGGCATTATGTAGAGGCAGCTGTACCATATAAAAGCTGGGTTTTTATACCATGCCATGATTTTCCATGTGGCATTGCATGGTTCCAGCATCTGGGCGTCACCACCAATGCCTCCCATATATTTTGCTGAGCACTGTCATTATGATAATGAAGAAATTGCAGCAGACGTTAATTGTGGTTCCTGCTGGCTATTGAGAGAACTTGAAGGTATCAGAGTGGGCTGGCAGGGCTTCTCTCACCTCACAGGGGTTTTTTCCACTGTGTTGGCAGTGGACAAGAGGAATTTGGATGGCTCTGAGTGCTGTAAGCAGCATCCAAGTCCTCCTGTCCCAGTGGCTGAGCCTGATCAGGACTGGCTGGTGCTGGTCACTATGATGAGGTGAAGTTGTAGGTCTTTGTACAGTTCCTGCTGCAGAGATTTGTAAATTCATTTCCCCTGCTTGGTTTTCTCATTTTTAGCACAGAGCAGCCATGGGCTGTGCCAAAGGATGGATGGCACAGGGGCAAGAAGGTTTGAGCCTCTGGTTTGTGGCCCCATTGCTCAATTCTCAGCTGGCAGAGCTGTTCTACAGGTGGTCCAGCCCTGAGTGTGGGGACAGGGACAGTGAGACAACCCCTGACACCCTGGGTGATTCACGGTGATATCTCACAATGCTCTCTCTGGGGGATGATTTGGGTGCCTCAGGAATCCACCACAGGTATGTGCTGGAAGTGGGATGAGGATGGGCAGAATTGCTGCCCTGTGAGTCACTCTGGGAACCTCTGTCACACAGGAACCTTCCTGCTCCAGCCCTCCTGCATTCTTGCTCCACTGCCCTTGGCAAGCCTCAGCCCTGTACCCACCAAAGAGCTGCAGCAAGGCAGGGGAAGGAAGCAGCCCCTGCATCTCAGAGCCAGGAGTTGGGTCAGAACCGCCTAAAATCCTTCTCCCAGAACTCCACCGAAGCTTTTATGAGTTCCCAAAGCCCACAGAAGCAGTATCCCACTTTCCCCTTCTTGACCCCTGCCAGACACATTTCTTTCACCATGGGACTGATGCTCTGCCAGGGCATTGATGGTCAGACCAGCAGGAGCAAAGCTCAGGAAATCCTCATTTCCTTTCCAGCTCTCTGCTGAGGAGCAGGAGCTGGCAGCAGTGTGTGCCTGTCCCTGTGCCTCCTGCTTGGGCCCCAGAGTGTCCCAGGGCTCCTCTGGCACCCCTGGGATGTCACTGCCAGCTGGGAGAGCTGGCCTGTCCTAGGCAGCTGCAGAGCTGACTTGGGAAAGGAGCTCATTCCACCCTCACCTGGCCTGTGGCTTCATAAACCCCCCTCAAGCAGCCCTGAGGCATGGGGGGCTCCTCACTGAACCCTCCATGTGCTTGGCCAGGGAAGATCTTTGCTCGAAGGCAGCAGCAGACACACCAACACAGCCCTGAACCTCTCCCTCTCCCAGGGCAGCACTGGCAGCACTCACATGGCTTTTTTCCCAAAGGGCAGTGGAAAACATGAGGAGTAAATGTATATGGCAGCAGCTTCAGTGGAAAATTCCTTTGGGAGCCTGTGCCTGGTCATCAAGCTGTGCCACAGGATGCAGTGTGCCAGGCTTCAACAAAAACACCAAATTAAACGTGATCCAGGAGGTGCAGTGAGATTCCCAGGAAAAGGACAGAGGATTGTGCTGTGCTGATGCTGCTGACACTGCCAGACAGCACAGCGGGGGCAGCTCCAGCGAGAGGGAGCTTTGTTCACCAGGCTCAGAAGCATTTGATATCACACTGCAACAAAAAAGTATTTGTGGGGCTCAAACAGTGTTTGTGCCAGTCCTTGTCCAGCCTCCAGCTCCCAGGGAAGAAGAAGAGAGCTAAGATGATCACTGGGCATTAAACCCACGGAGAGCTGGAGCAGGAGCCGTGGGGACCCTCCCACAGGGGTGGCACTGTCCCAGCATTACCTCAGTGCTCAGGGATGGCTGGGCTGGGACCTTCCCAGCTGCCCTGGCCACAGCCACAAATAGCACCAGGAGCATCCCTGGCTGGGGATGGTGACACAGGGTCTGACCCTCCAGCCCTGCCTGCCCCACACGTGTGGCCTTTGGAGGTGCCACAGGGTGGTCTCCAGTGACATCTCCTGCCTCGGGGCTGGATACAGCCCCATCCCTTTCTCTGAAGTTTCCTCTTTGCCTTAAGTGTCAGTGGGGTTACCACCAGTCAGCAGCACTGTAGGGTTAGAAATGGGCAACTCTGTGGATGTTCAGCTTTAAAATCTCCCCTACCCATATGAAAATAAAAAAGGCAGCTCCTCACTTGGGTGTTCCTGTCCCCAGAGAAGAGCCCTGGCAGGGAGAGGGGCAATGTGGCACTTTTGGAGCACCAGAGCAGCAGCTGTGGGGTCACCCATGTTGTCCAGAGCTGCCCGTGTGCCCTGCATGGTTTGAGATGCACAGCAGCTCCCAGACAGGCCATGGGCACGAGCAGTGCCACGACAGCCCCTCGTGGGCTGGCACTGCTGGGTGTGGGAGCTCAAACCGTGCCAGGAGAGCATCCCTACACAGAGGCTCGATTCTGGCAGTGCCAGGAGCTGCCCCCAGTGCCCATCGTGTGGGGCAGGCACGTCCAGCAGCCCCCCATGGAGACCCCACCTCGGGAGCGCGCTGGCACCGGCTCCTCCTCGCTCCTGGCAGCTGTCCTCAGCGGAAATAAAAAACCTGGGGAGCCGGGAGGATTTCCTACAGAGTNAAAGAAAAAAAGAAAAAGAAGAAAGAGGGAGGCTGCCCATCGCAGCTCAGCGTGCCTGGCACCTGTGTCCCAGGGCGGGCGGCCAAGCGCCGCAGCAGGCGCGGTGCCACGGCAGCAGATGGGCACCAAGGCAGCAGCCCCGGGCCCCAATCCTGCAGCACCAGGGAGGGGACGGCTGTTTAGGGCAAATTTCCCAGCTGAGAATGTCAAAACAGCTGCCAGTCTGGAGTTTATACACCTATAATTAAGGGGGTATGTGATCTCTAATCCAGCTCAAACGGAGCTGGATTAATTGGCGGACCTAAAAATAGCATGTGTGACCATGTAAGGCAAGCTTTTGTGTGTGGTTTAAATTAGGAAAGTGGGCTCTGGCTGCTTGCAGTGAGCTGGGAGAGACAGAGGCATCCAGACAGCCTGTGAGGGCCTGATCCTGCTGAGGGACAGGGGGAGGCTGCAGCACACTGAGCTCCCCAAAGTGACAGCCTGGAGCCAGGGGAAGGAGCCAGGGCAGCACCTGAATGCCAGGGATGTGTGTCCTGGGGGAGAGGGGTTCTGCTCTGCTCAGAGGGACCCCTTGACAGTCTCAGATAGAGCTGCTCTGGTTCTCCTCCCCACACACCCAAGACCCAGCTGCTCCCTGCTTTACCCTGTCACATCATTCATAAGAGTCCACAGCAAGTTTGCTCACTCTGTTTGTGATGCCCAGAGGCTTCACCTGGTGGAAAGGGACTTTCTGATTTACTGGAGCCTCCAGGAGACACCTGCACTTTCCCACACTGCTCCTGGCCAGGTTTGCACCAACACAATGGCAGAAGAAGCCCTTTGACTTGTGATCTGCTCCCCTTCTCAAACACTCCTCCACCCACACCCAGACTGCAGGGTGAAATTGCTGTTAATTTTTGTTTAATTATCTGCAGTGGCACAAATAACTAACAGCATTGATTTGAACTTGGCACACAAAGGAAGGTTCCAAATGGCAAAGCATATTATGAGATCGAATTATTAAACGTAGCTAATGAGAAAAATAATGATGTGATGCCAAGCTATAAAAGGTTAGACTTTAAAGTTGTCACAGTTCATGAGCAAGAAAGATTTAATCACATTCTTAATCAAATATTTATATGATAATGTGTTTTAATCAGAATAATAGCAATTAATTTGGAAAGGAATATATTGTACACTTCCTGTTCGTGCTTTACAGAGGTTTTCTGTGGTGAGGTTACAGAACACTTATTTCCTCACTCAACAATAATTCCATCCCAGGTGGAAGGTTTTCCAGCTGTCTGTGATGGGGACAGGCTTGTGGAACAAAGATCAGGAGGAACTCAGGAGCTGTGAGTGCCCTGCTGGGGCTGGGCAGAGCAGGACCACGCTGGCCCCTCGCTCTGCCTCTGGAGCATTTATTCTGCACAAATGATTTCACTGCTCCTCTTTCCCTCTGAATCCTGCCAAACCTCCCCGCTCCCCTTGGCAGCTGATGCTATCTCCATGATTTCCAGCTGTGCAAGGAGCGTCTTAAAATGGCTGCTGTGCTGGAGCAAGGATCCTCTCCTTCCTCCCCTTCCCTTCTGGGCAGGACAGCAAAGGGACATCTCAAAACCCTCCCTGTCTCTGCTCCTGAGCCCTCCTGCCCTGCCTGGCAGAGCTCAGGGCTGCAGCTGGATGCTGAGCAGTGAGTTCTGCTCTGGCCTTTTGGTCTGGTGTGTTAGAATTATAAAAATGGGCAGTTTAAAGCAGCAACAGGGTTTGATTCTGAGTGCAGCAAAGAGGGGAGGTGGCTGTCCTGCTCAGCCCTGCTGAGATACCACGTGTGAGCACCGCAGGAAGGGCCATGGGGGCTGAAAAGGTTGGACAGGATGTTTAAACCTGCCATCTTGATGAAAAAGAGATATCTAAAACCTTTCCCAAAAGCTCAGAGTGAAGCTTGTTTGAAGTTGAAAGCAGCCTGGAGGACTATTTCCAGTGGGCACTCAGCAGGGAGAACACCATGAGAAGACATCACCTCTGAGGGAGCTCACTGAAGTCCTTCCAGTTGGGTGAGGAAGCACCCACAGAATCCTGGGATTTATTTTAATGGAGCCTCCAAACCACCAGCATTCACTAAATGTGGGAAAAGCACTTCAAAACACAGTGAAAACTGAACGGGAGCATCCCTCACCCCAAATCCCCGATAAGGACATTTCACCACTCTGTGCACGGAGCTCTGGAGAAGTAGGGATGAGACAAAGGCTGTCAGGAGAGCAGTGACCCCTCAGCCACCCACACAGAGCCAGTGGCACAGCCTCACCTGTCCTGGGTGCCCACAGGTGGGAACACACCGTGCTGCAGGAGCATCCAGCATCCAGGAGCAGCATCCACGGGGACACATCAGCCCTGGAGCCACGCCGGGAATTCCATCCAAAGCACCCCGGAATTCCATCCAGAGCACCCCGGAATTCCACCCAGAACACCCAGGAATTCCACCCAAAGCACCCGGGAATTCCATCCAGAGCACCCTGGAATTCCACCCAAAGCCCCGTGCCCTGTCCCAGGCCCTTGGCACACACCTCATCCTGTGCACAGCCAGGGCTCTCCCTCCTCTTCCTCCTCCTCGCAGCCCTGGGCCGGGTGGATGTCTCTGCACTTCTCCCTCTCTCACTCTTTAACACTTCATCAGAAGCTGGAATTTTATAGCGTTTTTTTAAGCGCTAAATTTGCTGTTTCTGTTGGAGTAGAGATGAAAAGCTTTCACTGAGCCACCTCTGATTGGAATCACTTCTGTTGCCTTCAGTTTGGCCAGATGTTTCCTAATTACTTATCTGTCAAAACTTCTTTTTTATTTTTTCTTTTTTTAAATGCACAGGCATTTCCTCTAAGTGAGAAAGAGTGTAAGGCTCTTGTTTAGTGTCTTTGCCCGAGTGAAATAAGCCAGGCTAAGCTTCATCATCAAGGCTGGATTTTATGCTTGAACATGCAATTTAACATCAAAAGCTTGATCTTTTTTATTATTCAGTGCTGCCTTTTTAGACCAACTTCAGCAGGAGCCAAATGGCACATCCTAACTTGGGATTTAAAACTTTTATTTTTTAAAGCTAGGTCTTAGTCATGCAGCTCTCTCCTGAGCTTGAGATGGTTTCACTCAGGGCCAGAATCTGCCACGATTACTCACGTCAGTGAGGGCTCCCTTACCTGAGCAATCTGACTGAACTGGTGCTCCTTGGGGTGAGGAATGATCACAGGAACAGGCCTCATCCTTCTCCCACCACACAAAATATTTTTGCTGCTTTCAGTCAGCTGCTGGGTCCTGCAAGGATGTCCTGCCATTGTGCAGAAATTTGGAGGTAGAAAGACAAAGGAGGAACCCTTGAAGATTTGAGCTCCCCACGCTGACCAGGGCTGGCCCAGCAGGGATCTGACCTGACCTAAGCAGGGCTCCTGATCCAGCCTAAGGAGGCTGAGTCTCCACATGTCAGTCATGCAAGACATTCAGCATTGATTTGCCATTGAGCTGCTGTCAGAAATCTTTTCTTTTGGGTAAAGGTGCAGAGTTAGTGCAGGAAGGAAAGGGAAAACCAGCACAACTGAGCCTGAATGGCCCCATGGATGATTTAAAGGCTTTGCTGTGTCCCTCTCCATGAAGAGAAAACAAATAGCCAACACCTCTCAAAGTGTCTCTGAATAATACACCAATACTCCAGAAAGGGACCAAATAACCCAAAAATAAATCCACATAACAATTTTTCAAAAGCTTTAAACGTCTTCAAAGCCAAGTAGCATTCTTTAATGAAAGCAGGATCAAGCCAGAAAAGCTTTAGGAGTTTAAAGTTATTTGATAGCTAGTTATTTTCCTTCAAAAGAGGCTAAGTAAACCTCTGCCTGTAGCCTTCATCACTCCACCAGAAATGCTTTGTCAGGGTATTTGTGACAAATTAATTATAGCGATAGAAAATCTCAGTAGAAATGAATATTCAAAAAGTTTTTTTTTTTATTCTGTTGACTTCAGGGAATGCTCTCCTATTTCTAAAGCTGTGTGTTTTCCTCATTAGCTCTCCCCCTCCCCCAGTTCTTTTCAGAAACTTTCAGAAGTGATTAGAAATGGTTTTATTTTCAGCTTGCCTGGGGAATGGCATTTGCAGTGGAACAAACCACTGATGCTGGAGCCTTGCTGGCAACAAGAAATGGCCCATCAGCAAACTTTCCAGAGAAAACATCCTGAAATTCCAGCACCAGTCCTGACCACCTGGCACTAACACACAGCAAGGTGCTGTGTGGGGCTGTCCCACAAAGCCTCAGCTCTGGAGGAGCTCAGGGGGACACAGCAGCTCCATCCTCAGTGCACCCTGCCCTGACCCTGCAAACCAAAGAGCAGGGCTGGGGCAGGCCCAGGGGAACTCCAGAGTACCAGGGAGATGTCGCTCTCCCTCCCTGCAAAGGCTCTGGCAGAGCAGAGAGCTCCTCATCTCTTGTTGTTGTCTGTACATTGCAGACCTTTCTTGTCTTAGGTTAAAGGCATTTTGAGGAGCAAAATTCCCATTTGTGCCTCTCATTAAGGCTGAGAAAAGCAGGAGAGCACTGCTGTCCATCATTCCCCACAGCTCCAGGTCACCTCCATGCCTCTGTCCCCTGGCTACACCGGTCTTGTCCCCAGGCTTACCCCACTTGGTCCCACACATAGCACTGAAATATTGGGCTGCAAGTCCTGGAGTCTCTTTCTGAGAGGTTGTTTTGGGCTGAAAATGAAAAGGAATAAATATAAATAAAGCTCTCCCAAGCTGTGACTGCCTGACCCCACTCACGAAGCTCCCATGACCAATGTCCCCACATGGAGCCACATTTCTGCTACAGGAACTGGGCAGAAAAAAATCCTCCTCTCCATCCTCACTTCCCCCTGACAACTCAATTAACAAGCTGCCTCATTAGCATCCTATACTTAATTAACAAGTTGAATTAATAAGTAGCCTGGTTTGCTTAATTAATAATTAATTAATCCTTGGTTAATAAGGACAACAGAAACTAGTTCATGAGGGAATGATTTCAGTAGCTCACAGTGAAATGAGGATCCAAGGAGAAGGTGGCAAATGCTGCATGGAGCTGGTCTGGACCCCACCCTGACACCAAGTGTCCCTCCCTGAGTGCAGCTGTGGGATGTCACCTTCAGAGCTCTTGCCTGCCTCCTCCTACTGCAAATCCAAGTTGGAAGGGTCCAAAATTCTCATTTGGTCCTTGCTAGCACCGGTGATGCCCTGCAGAGATGCTGCTCCGTGGTTCCTGTCCCTGCTGGAGCAGGGGAGCTGGGGGAGGTGTCTCACCTGGCAATGCAAAAGGAGGGTTGAAATTACTTGAAACCAGCAATAAAAAAGGGAATATGTACAAAACACAGTCTAAAACATCCCCGCCCTGCCATGGTACATTATTTTCCAGGGAAGGACTCTGAATGCGTTTTAGTATTCAAGTTTGAGCCTGCTCCAGAAAAACCATCCAACCAAAATGTTTTGGGGCTGGGTGAGCCCTGACTGAGCCCCTGCCCAGGGTTCTGGAGCACAGGGCAGGTGGGAGCAGAGTCCAGGGCTCTGCTCCCAGGAGGAAATGCTGTTCCTTGGGCTCAGGCAGTGCTCAGCTCATACCCAACTTGAAATGTTGCCCACAGTTTGACAACGCATATTTGGCAATTTTCACTAGGGAAGCATGAAGAATTATGTTGATGTTTCCTTTTCATCTTGATACAGCAGGTGTCTTGTTTTCATATGAATGATCTCAAGGTGTACATAGATATATATGCATATATTAAAAACACTCATATTATCATATAACATTTCAAATTCTGCTAAATAGAAGCGGTTGATTTTTCCTGATGGTATTGATTTGAAATTCTCCATCCACAGACCATTTTGGAATCCCAAACGAAAGAAAAATCAGAGTTATTTCCCACACAACAGGTGCAGTGCACCGATCTTTAGGAAAATAACTTTTTAGTTTATTGTTGCTTATGGTGACTTCTGTTCATGACTGGTTTCAAAGAAGATATTGAGTGTAGCAACAAAACACGTTTGCAGGCAGATAATTACCATTATTTTCAATTATAATGCTGTCATCTCCAATCCAAGTATTTCAAGACTGGGAAATACAAACATTACTGTTATTGCCACATCGATAAATTATGTTGTTGGTTTATTCCGAGAGTGACAATTAATGGTGCTCAGTTTTGTTCCAAAATTTGTTGGACAACCTGAAATGAAACACAACATAAATTTGTTACTAACAATCACAGTAAGGAGGGGGCTGGGGAGGGAAGGTATTTATTGATGAAACACTCCATACACAGAATCTATAAACAAAATTGAACTGGAAAATCAGTTTCCTTGTAGAAAGATGCGAGATGGTATTGCACTGCTTTGTACAGTGAAAATCAGTGCTTCTCACATCTCTTATTTAGACTTTTTTGTATCTGGTGTCTCAGTTATTTTCCCCAGTGGGCTTCGTGCAACCAGGACGTGGTGCCTGAATGCCCCTCATCACTTTTCAGACAAGTGAGAGACAGGTGAAGCTTCTTGCTCAAGGTTTCCAGCAGGCAAAGCAGAAGTGCAGCACATCCAGCAGGACTTTTCTCCTGTGGGTTCCTCTCTGTGCCTGCCCAGCTCACAGGGCTCCTCCACCTCTCCTGCAGATCCCCAGGGCAAAACCCAGCAAGGGCTGAATGGGATTTGTGCCTTGGCCAAGTTTCAGCTCTTTCATACACCAAGCAAGAAAGGATGGGAAGAAAGAAGAGAAGCAAAGCACAGTTGACTTCATTCCCACTGGGCTCCAAAAAACGAACTGAACTAATTGAGGTCAAGAACTCATCAGGTCGGCAGCACAGTTACAATCTGAGAACAAAATGCTCCCAAATGCTTCCCACAGTTAGTGCTGCAGGAACAGCTTGGAAAGGTTTTCAAAGCATTCACCAGTTGCTGTGTCTGCTGCCTGGCATGGGAGTTCCCACTCTGCACAATCCACTTGCATTGCTCCGCTTGCTTTACCTGCTTTGTGTTACATTCCCACTGTGGCTGGCTGGCTTTGCCACCTGGATGGCATCTGGGGAGGTTTTGGCTTATCTCAGGTGCTCCAAAATCCAGCAGTGCTGACTCTCAAGGCACCTTAATATTTCCTGTATTGCAGCAGAGATTCCCATTTCCTACCATCCTCACCCTGAATTTTGCCTTCATGTAGTTATGCAGCAATGATTACAGATTTGGGAAAGAGCTGCAGTCAGGGAAGGCACAGACCAGAGAAACACACCACTCCCATGCCCCTGAGCAACTGGGAGCTGCAGACATAACTATAAATTCCTGTCCAGGGAAAACTGCATTTACTGCTCCCAAACAAACCCTTGTGCACCACACTGCCGAGGGCTCTGGGTCCTGGTTGGGAGCACAGTGGACCTCACTGGTTCACAACCTCTGAGATGCCTCTCCAGGAGCCTGGGTCACTGATTGTGGCCTTGCAGACACAAGCTGGGTTCCAAAGAACAAGCAGGAAGCTGCACACTGAGACTGGTGGTGTCCCATGAGAATGATCACAGCCCCATTCCCTCTGAGGCTGATTCCAAGACTCCTTTTGGATCAGACATGGTGTGTTTTACCCAAACTTAACCTCCCACAGGTGCAGCAGGGCATGTGATAAAGCCTGTGACTGATTTTTAACCTTCTTGTTCTGTCTTGACACATTTTCCCCTTCCCCCCATCCCTATTTTTCATTAAATCCAGGCCAGCAAGGAGGGAGGGAGAGTTCAGTGCATCTGTTCATCACTAACATTGACAAACAACACGTAAAAGCTTTGCTAACCTGAAAAGTATTGGCATATCTAACCAAAACCCACTTGATTTCCCCTGGAAAGCAAAAACTGTGAGAGGCCATTACTAGCAGGTTGCCCTTGCATGGGAAGTAATTGAATCTGGAAATGGAAAATATGCGGCAGGAGAGCTTGGCTGTCATTTTACAAAAACAATTAAATGCATGAAATGTGTCTTAATGATATAATTAAGGCAAAATTCCAATCCTCCATTAGTAGTGGCATTAATTATTGCAAGCACATTACATTCAATATCACTGGAATGATGAAATCCTTTGTTATACAGCTTTATTAACAAACAAATAAATAAATGAAAGCTGATTATCTGCTCCTCACCAGAAGCTGTGATGCAAAATTACTTTTGAACAAACCTTGATTAGTTTTGCCTGTTAAGGATGATGGTAACAGAGGTCAAAGCACCTCAGGGAAGCTCCTGTAAAGCACTGCACGATGCTGGGACCCATCATGGGTGTCACTGGAGGAGGTAAAATTAATTAATACCATCACACTGACCCCACAGCTCCCCTAAAACACACCCATTTACACACCAGCTGCAAGCAGGACTTGCTCCTAACCCTCCTCAAGTGATTGAAATTTGCTGTCACCCTCAAGACCTGGTTTGCAGCAGGGCAAGGTCTCACCTGCCTCTTAGAAGAAGCAGTGAATCACAGCCTTTCCCTTTCACAACTGATTTTACACTTCTCTGCTCCCACTCCCTCGGGCTGTCAGCTCTCCTGCAGGGTCCTGGGGGTTTGAGGCAGGGGCTTCAGAGCCAAGTCCCTTCTGCCTTCACTGCACAGGAGCCGTCCAGCAGCTGCTAAAAGGCTCCTGGAAATTGCTCAGAACTGTTTTATATATTGGGACAAATGTGATTTCTGATCTCAGAGGTGTAAATGTATAAAATACACCTTTCCAAAGGAGGAAGCCATCAATGGCATTCCCTCTTGGGTACCTGTTTGGGATTGTAAGCAAATTTATGAGATATGGAAGCCTGTTTATAGTGATTGTCAATGTTTAATCCAGCACAAGGAACAAAAATTGGAGAAATTAGCCCCCTCCAGCCAGCCATGTGACTCCTAGGTGATATCTTCCAGAGGACAAGCAAACACATCTGTTGAGTGATTATGTGGATACCTGCTGAAAGAGGGGGATTTTCAATTATGCATGGTTGAATTTCTACGTGTACAATTCCCGTTATACAGGGGAAAATCAATTAGTGAGAGTCATTTGTTTCTGAACACACTGGTCGGGGAGAAACATTAGTTCAGAAACATTAATTCCTGGACAAATGTTTACAATTAAAATGCAATTTTGATTCCACTCGAGTTCTGGCCTGTCACCCTGTATCTCAGCCAGATCTGGAGAAGAAATGACAATATCCAGGAAAGGCAGGGATCACGGTGGGGGGAAGTGTCACCCAGGGTTTGCCATGAGGACCTTGGGATGCATTGGGGACAGGGCTGGGCACTGGGGTGTCTGTGCAGCGGCACCTTGGCCCTCAAGCCATGGACAAGCCCTGGGCTCACAGGGACCAGGAGCAGAGACACAGCACAGAGAGCACGTGGGGATGGAGAGCAGCAGGGTGCAGTGCCTCAGGGTTCAGGGGGGATTTTTTCTGTGTAAGGCTGATAATGCAGCATTTCTTTAAAGGCAACATGTGCCTGTGCTGGGTGACATTTGTCCCAAGGCCCAGAGCCAGTGCAGAAGCTGAGGACCAGGACAGAAAGGAGCAATGAGCAGTGTCCTGGGGTGCCAAACTCCCACCCAAAAACAACTCACGGCTGTGCTTTTACCCACACAGGGAACTGAAAGCCAGAGCACAGAAGGAAAACCACTGCCTTTTCCCATAAACCAGAACTTTCAGAGAAGGGATAAAGCCCATTTTCCAAGCTGACATTTGCTTCCAGCAATTACTCACAATTTGCTCATGACTCAGTCCGAGATCTCGGTTCCGAGCTGAAACCTCACTGAGGGCTTGGGCATGTTCTGACGAATGGGAAGAGCTGAGTAAACCTGAACACATTTTTTTGAGTTAGTCTGCTTCCTTTAAAGCCTTACCTCATACCAGCCTTTTCTGCAGCATGAGGAATCTCAGTTACATTCCTTGGTCCTGCCCCTTTGTTCTCTGACACAGCTACTCAAATACCACGCACCCAAAATGGGTTTCTTTTGAAGGATTTCCAGGCTATGGGCACCACATCCTTCTGCACATGAAAGGAACAAACGTGCTGGAGGTGCCTCACCTTCCCTGAGATCCACTGCACATAAAGCACTGCCTGCATCACCTTCCAGAGGGTCTTTCTGCAATCAAAGTTGCTCTTCTGCCACAGGTTACTCATCAGATCTAAATTCTCAGCAGCAGGGTGGAAGTGCATACAGGCACTGAGCAAATGCACAGGAATTGTTTCTATAAATAGCTTATTTGGGCATTTACAGTAAAACCTGGCCTGGAGAAAGTAAACAGAGTTCCAGTTTCATGCCACTCATACAACATTACTGTAAATAGTTGGTATTTTTTCCTTCAAGTGCAGGAATTATGCACCCAGCTGACCTTGCACTGGCACAGGAGGGAAGGAAGTGTTCCAGACCTCCTGTTTGTAAAGCAATAAAACATAACAGGGCTCAGAGATCAGAGGGAAAATAAACAGATCCTCTCACTCAACCTCCTCCAACTCCTCCTAGTTTCCCCTCCACAGCTTTATTTAGCTCAGGCTCCTCCATGCCCACGGAAGGGCTGCCCTGGCAGAGGGAGGCAGAGCACCAGGGCCAGGCTCTTGGAGAACCTCAGGCTTTCCTCCTCAGAACAGAAAATCTCAGCAGAGCAGAGAGAAACAGCAGCTCTCACAAGAAAAATAGAGATGAGATAGGCAGTGGGGCCCACCAGGGCCATTCAACATTTGTTTGTTACCCTGGTTCTGCTCATCTGAACCTTGCAGAGCCTGGGTTTGATGTTCAAGTGAAAAGAATATCTGTGTTTGCACATTAATTGTCTGGAGCAAAGCTGTACTTGGAGCCCATCATCTTCCCTGGGAAAGGCTTTGTGTGCACTGATCCCAAGTTGGAACCTAACCCAGCTCCCTCCTCACACTCACACCAGCTCTGCTGATCACCCCAGGCCTGCAGAGACCCTCCCCAAAACTCCACACAGCACCCAGAAGGGGCTGGACGTGCAGGACTGCATGTTTGCATGACTATTTTAGAGCTGGAGCATTTTGGATGCTGAATTCCCACCTCAGCAGGCCCAGAGAGCAGAAATCTGTAAAGAGCTCCTGCAGAAGGGCAGCTGGCTGCTCCTGCTCCTGCAGGTGTGGGTTCAGTGGTGCTGCCTTGGAGCAGGAGCTGTGGCCAAGCCCAGCCCTTGCTGGGGACATAAAGGGGACACAGAGTGGCACACTGGGAATTCCCACCCGTGGCACTGCAGGGAATGCCAGGGACACACAGCCACTGCCCCACGCCCTGCCCACAGATGGGTGTACCCATCTCAGAGGTCTTTGAAGTCACCCAGTGGCTTCTGTGGTACGAGGAAACAAGACAGGACAGCTGTGCCACACTGCCACTGCAGCAAAAGCCACCTCTTCTCTCCTTTCTGTGCCTGAACAGCAGCGAGGCCACAGCAGAAGGACGAGGTGGGACCTGGTAGTGGGACCTGGTGGTGCTTGGAGAGCGATGCACAGAGGTGTTCTGTGCTCCCATCTCCAGCCTCTCTGTTTTTACAGCCAGGCTGCTCATTAGCAATGCACAGCAACACCAAGCAATAACTTTGTGCTGCAGTTACTCTGTTAATCAAATGCAGCTTCACAGAGCCACGCTGATCTAATTGTTGAGTGTCCAGGCTCCCTGCCTTCGCAGAGATAAATACTCCGAGGAGCTGCATTTGGACTGGCATCCAAAACTCACCACTGGCTGCTGTGATTGGGATTTATTGCTGCTGATAACAATCAATCCCAAGGCAACCGTGTGCATTTGAAGTGATTCAGGACTGAGCAAGGGGGGAATGAACACCCACCAGGAGCTCACCACTGATGAATCCTGCAGTGAATGCTCTCCCCCATTTCTGCATTGCAAACCCCACTCCAAGCTCACTGCCTGGAGGGCTTTGTGTCACCTCTCCCCTGCCTAGTGCAGAGCCATCAGCCTGGTCAGCCAAAGCTCTAAATTTCATTTATTCACCTTTCAGTCTTACCTGAGACTCTCCATGGGCAGAAGACAGGGAGGAAACTCAAGAGTGGTGCAGCCACCAGCCTGACCTGCTGGGCAGCATGGGGACAATCTCCACCAGCCAGCAAGCCCTGCTCATTCAGGACAGGCTCCCCAGGGAGAAGGCAGACAGGAAAGAGGCCCTGGAGCTGCCATGGTCAATGGGCTTTCAGCAACAAAGGAAGAAAAAATACACCTACAGCTCCAGCAGTGTGTGGCTCCAGGACAGCCTGAAACTCACTTTTGGGTACGCTTAAAAATGCCATAAACCCCAATCTTAACTCAAAAAAAAAAGTGGCTGCTGTTTCAGAGGGTTTATATTTTCTTCACATCATTCAGGCAACTTCAGAAACCTGGACAGGAAAGACTCTGCAAAACCTCCTGTAGCTCTGACTCAGCAGAAGAGCAGAGAAACCCCCAGAGCAAACCACCACCTTCCCTGGAGCTGCTTAAATTTGCCTTCAGGGCCATGGCAAGATTGTGCTCACCTGGGCCACATCTCCCACCTGGGCCAGCTGCTCTGCCTGCCTGTCCCTGCCCATCTCTGCCCATCCCTGCCTGTCCCTGCCTCTCCCTGCCCATCTCTGCCTGTCCCTGC
>VWZP01009913.1:610143-655131 GCA_013396995.1 Dicaeum eximium | reverse complement strand
CTGCCTGTCCCTGCCCATCCCTGAGCAAAGCCCCTGAGTTTTCCTGCACGGTGTTCCAAGGAGAGGGGAGAGCTGTCTGCAGGACTCCTGGCTCTCCTCCCATTCCACTTGCAGCACAGAAATCTGTTTAAAATCAAAGGCTTTGCTGCCTGCGATTTCCAAAAGTCACAAAACTATTTCTTCCACTGAGCTGAAGAAAAAAAAAAACAAACCAAAACCAAAAAATTTCAAAATAATCTTTTGCCAATCAGTGGTGGTGCAGTGTCCCCAGATCTCCTCAGCAGACATGGATAGGTAGCTTAGTAACAGCTACCTCTGCCCATTCCCACTCAAAAAACTGGTTGAACTTGATTTCTTTTTTTTATTTTTTTTTTTTTTGTCATTTAAAAAAATTCCCTTTTGGAAAATGTGGTTTCAGCTGAGTTCTCTTTTTCTGTTGGAAGATGTTGGTTTAAGCTGTGATTCCGAAAATGTCATTTCAAAACAGCAATTCAAACCAAACCCTGCCCATTCCCTGCCTCACCATGCCTGGGGCAAGGTGGATGTATTCCACTTGGATATTTGTGATCCTGGGGCTGGGGCAGGGGCATTGCCTGCTCTCAGAAATTTTGTGTTTTGGCGTTTCTTTGGGCATGAGATGGGAAAGAGGGTTTGGAGCTGCTCAAGCCAGCGCTGGGGTCACACCATTGGCACAGCCTTAAAATCATCTGACTTCCTACCACAGGGAGAAGTGTTCCAGCCAAGGCCAGCTGCTTTCCAGCACAGCATCACCCCGGGCTGTCTCTGCAGCAGCAATGCAGAGAGGACACCAGGAATCCCACAAAAGAACCGACAGCTGGGAGGTGAGCGGTGTGGTTCCAGAATCGGAGCTGGAGGGGGGATTTGGGATCTCCTCCCTGGGCTGCAGTGAAGCTGCTTTCATTCCTTACCAGAGATATTCTCCCAAATGCCCACTAGCCTGGGGCTGTGCTGCAAACAACTGGACAGGCAGAGCATCCCAGCATCCTGCTGAAGCCCACAGGAGCTCCTCGTGCCCAAAGCAAAGCCAAGTGTCCACACTTGCCCATCCAAAGCAGCTGGAGGAGCTGCTTGTCAAACCAGAGGTCGCTTTTAACAGCGCTGCCACCTGAAACTGAGGTTTGTGAGCAGCCAGAGGGAAGGGCTGGGGACACCAGGGCTTGGGCAGAGCTGGCAGCAACACTCAGGGATTAATGACTACACACCCCTCAGCCCCAGGGGGGAACCTGAGGTCTGGGTGAATCCACAGGACATCCATCCTTCAGACACACCAAAGAAAACCCCCTGCAAAGAGTCAAGTTTTCAATCCTTTTAATGTGATCACCGCAATTTGACCACAGGTTCAGAAAGGAAAAAAAAAAAAAGAAGTCACACAAATTGTCTGTGCTTAGGATTTGAGTCAATCTAGGCAGTTCTTGTTGATTTTGACGTTATTCAAGTCAGGACCTTCTGAGCATCAGTGACGTTCTCGGCTGAAAGGCAGGCAGGGAGTGTTGGGCAGTGGTGCAAACCAGGAGTGCTTCTTCTGGGGTTGGAGCTGTGCCACCTGATCCACCCGAAAGGAAAAACAGCTGGACATGCACACACACACACACAGAGCATGCAAAGACACCGGGAACCAGCTCAGCCCCACGGGGAGGACACGGTGGCAATACAGAGGTGGGGCCGTGGTTCAGAGCGAGGAAGGGGGAGAACCCACACAAATATCCAAAACTGAGCAGATTCATTTTCCAACATTCCAGAAGAAAATAGGAAAACTGAAATTACATTGTGTTGACAAACTCTGATTTGGTTGTTTTTGTTTTCTTGGGTTTTTTTGGGGTTGTTTTTTTTTTTTTTGGGGTAACAAAGCAAAAGGTGAAGGCAAATTTTCCAAAGTATTGTAAAATTTATTGTATAAGTATTGCAGCTTTTAGAATGACATATAATTGCCACTATCGGTTACTGGTACACAAGAAGCGTTTACAACAGATTTTTGTAAATTGGCATCAGAGTACATATTCATACTAAACCAGCAAAATATAGATAAGTACTGCATTGCATGTGCTGTCAATAGTTTACATAAGTTTAAATTGAACAGAACTCAAGATACAGGACTGCCTATAACAAACTCCAAAGCCAACACAATGCAACTGGAAGTTTAAAAAATATTAATACAATGAAATGTGTCTATAAGGCAGGCAAATTAGGACTTTAATGTTGTCCTTCATGAGCTTCTATAGTACAGCAAAAATTTGAAGCGCAGTTTCTGGAAAACTTCTTTTTGTTGTTTTTTTTCTCTTTTTTGTAGATTTGTGTTGTACACAGAAAATCTCTGAGCAGTACAGAGACAGAAGAGATTAAAATTCATTCTGTTCTGGCCTAGCACTGTTAATACTACACATCTGATTCAGTCTTTTTCAATCCTTAGGTAAAACATTGGGCTTTGAGTTCTTTATTTTTTTAATATAGCAGTTAGTGCAATTTTATAATTCAATACACATACAAAAGGGTGATTCTCCAGAAAGCAATTGGATTTCCTCAGACCCCACTTAAGATAGAATGAATTTTGTGACACTTATGGAAACAACACGCTGGATTAGTAAAGCTGAATCTTCAAACTGGTGTAACCAAGGGTTGTGAAAGGAACACGTGTTTGACCAGTGTCAAATGAAACCCATCCTTCCTCCCCACCAGAATCAACAAAGCCACGTTCCCATTCCAGGCCAGTAAGGTTTGGGGGCACTTTAAGGATGCTGTTTGCCATGCTGTAAGCTAAGAAACTCTGTAAGATCAACAACCCCTTTTAAAGCTAACGCCACTTAAAACTCCGAGCAAAAAGGCAGGCTAGGACATGAGGTTGCTAAGCATTAGCAATGCTTTGTTTCTTCTGTATTTCTTTAAAAATAAATCACTTTTCAGGGGCCTGAATCTCTGTGCTGGCAGCTGCAGGACACTCTAGCACCATCTCCACTGAGCTGCACCAAGGCCAGAGGAACAGGGCATCAGCAAGGGTGTGCAAAGCAAATTCCCTGCCTTGGTGGCAATTTGGGATGTAGGAATGGGGAAGAAATGGACCCCGAGGCAAAAGGTAACATTAAATAGTAGTAATAATAATAATAACAATAACAACAACAACAATAATAATAATAATACAAAAAAAAAAAAAAAAAAAAGAACAGACCATTATTTCTAAACACCCATTCAGAACTTGGAGTTGATCTGGGCCCCAGATCTGGTATCTGCATTTGAAATACACAGTTCTCAGGACTGCAAAGAGAGGGATGGACAGAAGAAAGACAAAAGGTAACAACTGAGCTCTGCTGAGGAGCTGCACCCACTGCCTGGGGCCTGGGGCTCTCCCCACTGGAGCTGCAGCAGAGCAGGGAAAGGTGGCAGCTTGGGGTTTGTGCATGGATGGGCTGAAAGGCATCATTTGCAACAAAATTTGGTGTTGATGAGCCACCCCATTTCACACTCATTAAGCTCCCCAAACTAGAGAAAGAGGTAAATGAAACTGGACCCAGGAACTCAACAAACTGATCACTCAACCACAGAGCTTGGGGTGACGCTAGACAAATAAAAATTCACACTGGGAGAGGACTGGGGAGAGAGGAAAAAAATAGGAGGAAAAGAAAAAGACAATTGGTTGAAATATTGAGGACTTTCAAGCATGAGAGCTGGGTTCAATTGCACTGCATTTTCAGACCCTCTCCCATTACCCCTCTGTGCCTATCCAGCCCCTGCCCACTTCCCTGACTTTCCCACGGGGTTTGGTGGCCAGGTGACACCCTGTGACAAGACAACCTCATTTCTTAACAACCTCTGGTCCCCACACCACCTCTTTACTCACTGCCCAGTTTTAAACATGTGATGCATATTCCACCCAAAATCTGCTGAGGTAACTGTATGTTTTTAATAGCAAACAAAACTAGTTCAGTTCACTGAACAACCCCCCTCCCTCCCCAAAAAAACAAAACAAAAAAAAACCCCAAACACCCAGCCCCAACAACACTATTCACGCATTTTGGCTCAAGAGGGCAGTAGATATTATATTTCGCTTTCTCTTTTGGTTGGTATCTCATTTACAATATCCACCACAGATTCCTACCTCCCCGGGTAGGATAATGTGCATAAAACGTGTTCAAGTTCCCTAAGAACAGTCGGAGCAGAGCAGTGGCCAAGGGAGCAGCAGGTGTGGCCATGCACAGGGAGCTGCTCCAGGAAAAAGGGACTGGAAAAGGGAATGCAAGGTCCAAAGGAGCAAGAGACCAGACGCTGGTTACTTGTAACGCTAACGATGATTTTGTGTCCCCCTCCCTAATAAGGGAGGGTTACTGTTTGTTTAATAAGGCACTAAATAGACATGTTACATAAAGGAAAGATACATTTTAAAAACTCGTACAAATTCGTCAGTTTTGTACCTTTCATGATAAACTAGATTTGTTCCTTTGCATTACTTTTTTTTGTGGCTTTTTTTCTTTTTTTTTTTCTTTTTTTTTCATTTTTAGGTCATCAAAATTTAGGTTATGTGACTGTAAAACTATGAAGATTTCAAGAGCTGTGGAAAAGCAGTTTGAAGTATTGAGAAGGTACAGGACTATTTCTAGGCAGAAATAAAAAATAAAGCAAAAAGCAAAAAAAAATAATGATCAAACTTCAAGTTCAGCTATTCATCATCTTCTTTAAAATATATATAAATATTGTTCAAATGGTCAGAACTTCAAAACCGTTCTCATGGTTAAGTTTTTTTTCTTTTTCAAGTAATAAAAAAGTTGCTTAAAAACAATAGTTATTGCCTTTATATCTTTCATTTATGTCACTCTACTAGATAGCATCCTGCAGGAAATCAAATCACACCCCCTTGTAAAATCCTCGCTCTCTGTGGCTCCCTGCCGACCCTTCCTCGCGCTCGGAGAGACGGGACCCACAACGGGATTTTTCCCTTCTGCCTTCTCCCCCTGGCTCTCTCAGGTTTCCCACTCACTCACTCGGTCACCTACAGATTCACCCCTACCAGACACCGAGGTGACAGAAAATGTAAACAAGAGCAGAGCAAGACAAAATTCCGAAACCAAGATAAATGAACCACGCGCAACGCCCGGCGGCGGGAGGGCAGCGGGACCTGGCGGGGAGAACGTCCCAGAAGAGGTAAGGGGGGGTTGCTTCTAAAGCCTTAAGCATTATTTTTGTAGCCTTTAATTAATACAACACAGGAGCAGATTCATTTCCATCTACTGTACCTGGTGCCTCTTTAGCTGCATAACAAACGTCAAAAATAGCAACAATCAGGGACGGCGGAGCCACGGGACACGGCTGCGCCCGTTGATCCCAAATTGAGGTTTGGGAGGTTGAAACAAAATGAAAATGATGTTCACCACCACCACATCTTCCACCTTGTCCTTTCAAAGAGGCATTTAAACCCAGCTGAAGGGCAGCCAGTGGGTGCGTTACCAGTTCCTCACATCGACTTCCACAACCACTGCTTTGGCTCCAACAGGGCCCTTCAGTTGAACATGGAAAGAAATAAACCAAAAAACACTTTTGTTCCTTCAGACACAGAAGTTTATTCTCAACCCCCACCACCCTCCCCTCCAAAAAGTTAGAGGTTGTCCAAAAAAAAAAAAAAAAAAAAAAAAAAAAAAAAAAAAAAAAAAAAAATTTTTTCCTCTTTNAAAAAAAAAAGGAAAAAAATCAAGTAATTTTTGCCTGCTTCAGTCATTCCTGACTGTGGGAAGCAGGGAGTTTTCATTTTACCTTGTTACTCCAATAATCCTACTGGATGACAAACAGACACACACCAACTCCTCTTGCTTTGTAGGGAATGTATAAAAGCCGTGGCTGTCGGCGGCCACGCGCAGGGACTCTGGAAATTAAGGATTTGCATAAGCTGCAGTCTCGCTCACCGCTCCTCCCAGGGCTGGCATCTCCACTCCAGCGATCCTCCTCCCCTTCCAGCTACTTTGTTCTTCACTTCCACATAGATCCCTTAACAGGTTCATGGTAGACATGATAGAGGCTTTGACCAACACAAGCACTGACATATTTATATTAAAAAATAGTGCAAAATTTCAACATTTATATAAATAACTCTAAACCCCTGCTTTTGATTTTTTTTTTCATTTTTTGTTTTTTTACAATGTAATACATGCTTTTTGAGTTGGCACTCAAAAAATTGCCATTTTTCTTCTAGTTCAGAAAACAACTTTTTTTTTTGAATAGGCCTCTTCTAATACAAAAATACTCCTGCTCCTTACACATACACTTTCTCTTATTTTTAATATATATTTATATATTTATATTGCAGATCTTTAAACAAAATGGTTTTTGTGCAAATATTTTGTTTTTAAAGATAAGTGAAATAATCAAACATAAAAAAAGCATTCACACACAGCCCAACTAGAAACAAACAAAAAAAAAAAAGACTACAGTTGATTTTTTTTTTCCTTTTTAAACGTCTAGACACAGCTCAATAAAGAAATGTTTTTGCAAGCTTGGTAGGCTTGTGCATTCAGACCAGACATAACAAGTAAATATTTATACACAGAGAGATGGGGAAGGGCTTCTTTTTTTTTTTTCTTTGCTCATCTTCCTCAACTCTCTCTCTCTCTCTATCCTTTTTCTTTTAATGAGAAGTGCAGAGTGTTTCATTTACTTTCTTGCCTTTTTTTTTTTTCTTTTTTTCCTTTTTTAAAAGGGGTGCCCTTTTTGTTTCTCTTTCTCTTTGTTCCACGCCGTCGTCGTCGTCGTTGTTGTGCTCTCAAGGCCATTGATCTGTGAGGGATGGAGTCTGCTGCCCTCCAAGATGGGGGGCATCCCGTTGTTGTTCTGCTGGTGCTGGTAGAAGGTGGAGCCGGGGTAGTGGCCGATCACCTCGCTGTAGGTCGGCGGCGGCCCCTCCATCCTGCCACTGCTGCCGTAGCAGGTGGCACTGATGCCAGAGTTACTGCTGGGGGGGCACGGCCCCCCGAACACGGAGTTCTCTATCAAGTCACTGTCGAAGATGGTTCTGTTTGGGGGGGCGCGCACGGACTCCCTGTTGAGCTCCATCTGCTGCTCGGGGTCGCGCAGCTGCAGCGTGCAGGGTCCCTGGTAGGGCGGGGGCTCCTCGCCGTCCGACAGCGAGATGGTGGGCGGCAGGTCGATCTCGTGCTGCAGGTACGGGTACGTGGGCTGGAACCGGTTGAAGCGGTCCCTCTGCAGGAAGGAGGGCACTGCCAGGCGCTCGCTGGGCCGCGGGGTGTAGATCTGCTGCTGGAGGGAGAGCAGAGAAAAGAGGGTGAGAGGCGCGAGGTGCCGGGCACGGAGGGACAGGGGATGGGACGGGCGGCGGCACCCGCGGCGCGCTCACCTCGGTTATGCCGGTCCCCGACACGGTGCTTTCCGAAGGCCACAGGCTGCCCTCCTGCATGGGAAAGGAGAAGAGAGGCCAGGTGAGTGATGCCACAGGGGTTAAGCTCCTTCTGCAAACAGCTCGTGCCAGGTGTCACCTGGAGAAGGCACTGCCACCAACTCCAAGCAGCATCTCCAGCTATGACCATAATTATAACTTGGAACTTCCCAGTTCCTCGCAGGTGAATGGTCATAGCTGGAAATGGGCATCATGTGGGTACATGCTCCAGTGTTACCACATCACCACTGAAAACACGACCAGAGCTTCCCTCCCCTTGCACCTCCATTTAATAGCTCATTTGCAGGATGAATGATGAGAAGGCACCAAAAAAAAGACCCTCTCCCTTTTGCAGACTTCCCCCCTCCTGCCCCCACACCCTCAGCACAGTTCTCTCCCTGGTTCTAACATGCCAGAGGAGTATTTTTCAATTTGTGATCCATGAGCCGTGGGTGATTCACAAGAGATCAAAAAATGCTCCGTGAAATAATGACAAGATTAAAAAAAAAACACAACAAAACCAACAAAAACCAAGCAAACAACAACAACAAAAAAAACCTCACACCCACATTCTGATGCTCACAATCACAGACATCATGGGAAAATAAAGATAATAAGTGAATAACCAAATGTTAAGCCGAATTTTGATTTGGCTAAAAAAAAAAAACCAAAAAAACTTTGTAGCAACAGGGTGGTTTCAGAGTATTTCTTCCCCAAAGCATAAGCGGTCCTTGGTTTAAATAGATGGAGGGACTGAAGTTTAGAGGCTTTCTTACACTGCAAGCATCACCCTGATCCTGAGATCCAAACTTCAGTGCCAAGAACCCCAGGCACGGTGAAGCCATTTCCCCCAAACCCTGAGACTAGTTTACAATTCATGATCAAAACAAACAAACAAAGGTTCTTCCCATCTGCTGGTGATACTCTGAGCACGCACAGTTCACCCCAGACTTTTTTGCCTTAGGAACTGCAATATTTAAATATTGCTAATATTCACATATAGCAACATCCCTCTGGCAGGCAGAGCTGGAGGAAAACAGCCAGAAGGCTTGTAATTATAACTTGGAACTTTACAGTTCCTTGCAGGTGAATCTTCAATTCTGGCCCTAGTAATCCAGACACAGGCAGAAGTGTTCAGCACCAGTGGAAAAAAAATTGCCAAGGGAAAAGAAACCCCCTTTTTCCCCTTTAGGTGTTGCACTGAGAGGCTGGTCTGAGGAAAACACACACCTTCCTCCTATGAGAACTCCTATTTCTCTACCTGCCCCAAACACAGCACCACACTAAAATGTCCAGAGGAACCACCCATTATACCCCCCACCCACCTATTTTCTCATTTTTCCCCAATGCTGGAATATGTTTTCTCCTTTGGCATAGCATGTGGTATCAGCTACAGAGAGAATCCATCAGGTTCTGGGTTCTGAAGCTCAGCTCTGCACTCAAACCTCAAGGCAGGGCTGGTGCCAGTGCAAGGAAAACAGCAATTTAAATGGAAATGAGACTGCCCAGAGTCTTCCCCTTTCTCCATGGCTTTTTCAGGAGCATCTCCTTGGAGCAGAGGTGAAGTGCCACAATGCCAGCACGTTCCCCGGCCACAGCTGAGGAATGTGCTGGCTGAGCTGCAGCCCCATGGCCCTTCCCGAGCAAGACAACCCTGTTTCATTCCAGACCTGGAGACTCCAACATGCAATTGTTTACTCAGGCATGGCTGTTTAGTCTGGTCCCATTTTACATGGGATTTTTGCCTGCAGGGAGAGTCTGCAGTCAAACTCCCCCAAGTAGCCGAAAGATCCAAGAGGAACTGCATCTGCCACAGGACAAATCCTCACCTCCAACTCTGCTCAGGCACTGACCCCAAAGGGCCCAGGGAGGATTTCCAGTGCCACCACAGACACTGCCAGCCCGTCACCTCATCCCAAAGGACGCCGGAGCAGTGGGCAGGAGCGGGAAGCTCTCCCAAAATTGTGTTTACTTCGCCGTGCCCCCGTGGCAGACTTCCTGAGCAGCGAGTACCCCGCTGCCTTCTGCTAGATGTTTTATATTTAGCTTGGCAGTGGGCAGTGCCATGGCATATCCCATCTGCTCCCCCCTTTCCCTGAGTGATGTCACAGCTCCCACGAGGGTGGCTGCAGCCTGGTGCTTCCCAGCCCTGCCGGGCTCAGCTGGGACATCCCGCTGTGGCAGGTGATGGCAGGGCTGCTCCACCCAAAACATGCCCTACCCCTGAGTGCCCACTCACCCAGAGCCTGCACCAGGATCCTGCCATGTGTTTGGAATCGAAGCTCTGGCTCACACACCATTCATCTGTTTGCACAGATGAGGTCCAGGAATGATGCCCTGGGCAAACACGCGGATGCAGGAGTAGCAAACCAGCAGAAACAGCATTAAAATGGGATGTGCAGAGAGAGGAGGAGCAGACAGGAGACCCATTTTCTGTAGGAGCTGGATCTCTGCAGCCATTATTAACCACCTCTCCCAGGACTCCAGGGCCTGGCCATGCTCCTGTGCCCAGGGCTGACTGACCACAGGCACCCAGTGCTCCACAACACCAACCCCTGCCTCACACACTACCATGAAACCCATCTGGGGAGCACCTCAGCTCCCCTAAAAACTCCATAGCAAGATTGAAAGTGCTGGAAATCAGTAGTCAGAGGAGGGCAAAGCCTCAGGGACAGAATGCATCCCTGCTTTTAGCCTTGACTTTGGCCCTGGGATCGCTCCACAGCCCCACTGAGCCAAACAAAACTGCAGGAGCAACATCACTGCAAACCCTCAGCCTCTCCTCACCCACTTCTGATTCTCAGAATATTTAGGACTTGAATCCATCTCAACAATGAATAGCCTAGAAAGCCACAGGCTTCTGAAATGAAAGGTGAGATTCTGCTGCCTGGTGAGCAACACAACTGTAAAATCCACTGCAAGTATTGCAGGACTTGCTGCAGAACCTAAAATTACTTTAAAATTTCTTTTTAGACATCAATCTTCAACTTTTTTTAGAACTACTTGTTTTAGTAATGTCAGAGAATTTTCTCTGTAAAGCTGCATGGTACAGATTAAGTCTCTGAGCCTTCAGGAAGACTCATTTTCTATTTTGAGGGATAAAGGTGTGCTTGGAAATTGCCCTTACACTACTTTTTCTTGGGGGAGTGGGATACCGCTGTTCCAAAAGTGCACTGACAGTGCCATTCTTACAGCAAAAAAGGTTATCAGTAGCATTTCTTAAATATTCTTAGCTCTGGAAAATAAAAGGTACTTGTCATGAGGAGACAAGAGTTTAAGTACAGCGAGAACGGTGATGGAGAAACGCACAAAGTAATACAAAAACTGCTTGCCAGCGAGAGCTGCATTAAAAAACCCTTTAGGGAAATTAATTTCTCCTTCAGCTGTAATTTTTGAGCTGCAGCAACAAAAAAGGACAACTCCAGCAGACCCAGCAGCATCCTGACCATGGGATGAACTGCTTTAATATTTCAGCAGATGAAAAGCGTGAATGCAGCTCCAGTGCCCGTCTGCGGTCACGACACCAAAATGAAGTTTGGGATTTAAAAAGTTCAGTGCAAGTTTAATGGATTGCATACACCAGGCTCCAGCCCTCCTTCAGACTGGAGCTGTTTTCCACTCGCTGTGCTGAGCCTGAAAGGTGCTGCCTTTAAGGTCTTTATTATGCTGGATCCCACTGTAACGAGCACGAGGGGCTTCTCTGTCCCATCAGGAGGGTGCTGGGACCACTGGGAATCTCTGCTGCCAGTCCATCAGTGCTGTACCCACAGCATGGATAAGGCAGGAGATGGGAACAATCATAAAGATGGGAAAAAAAAATTTTAAAACCCTCAAAATTACACATTCCTATTTCCTTAGCTCCAAAAAAGGTTTTGAAGACTCCACATCCTCACTGGGGTCGAGCAGAGCTAAAGATGTCAAACACTGCTGAAAAGCCATTTAATCAATGATGTGTCTGAAGGCTGAATAAGTAACAGAGCCGAGCCAAAAATGGCTGGAAATTTTGGCTTGGTAAAATTTAAAATAGAAAAAAATAATAAATGAGAAAAAGGAATTGTTTTTTAAAGAGTCAATTTCTCATTCAACCTGAAATTTTTGATCAATCTCCATGTGATTTTCTCTTTTCTATCCATGTTAGCCTTCTTAACTCTTTTAAAGAAAATAAAAAGCAGGCCACTTAGGAAAACAGAAATTACTGTATTAAAATAAAGAGGGCTTGGTCCGAACTTTGCTTTGAAAATGTAGAATTACACATTTGGCATTGCGCAGATAAAACATTTGCTGGACATGATAATAGAGTGAAAGAATCTGAAAATGGGAAAACAACGTTTCTGCTATTTTTAATAACTCATGTGCTGGGCTGCCCACACTCTGCTGCTGCTGGCAGTGGGTGCACGGGACCGTGAGAGGAACGAAAGATTTCCGTGGGGAGCTGGGATGTGTGTGGGGAGCTGGGCTCTGATCCCCAGAGCAGGGAGGTGCCTGAGCCACCCCCACCCTCACACCAGCTGGTTTAAGGTGGGCTCAGGCATCCCATGGGATCAGGCATTCCCAGCACCCCGACCCCGAGCTGGGATCACAGCCCATGGAATGAGGAGGGGTTAATTGGGCTGGGGTTTGCACAGCTCTGCTTCCCACGGGGCACCCCCCTCACAAAGCAGCCAAGAAGGGACCTCTGTCTGCTGCCTGTGGTGTGTGACCAGAACAGCAGCTACGAGGGACAGCCTGCAACTGCACTGAAGGCTGGCTTAGTGAAAGATCTTAGATATCCCTCTTAAAAAAAAAAATAGAGGAAAGAAAATGGAAAAATAGGAGAAAAAACCCCGAGCCATCGCTGTTATTTGATCATTTGCCTGCAGCAAGTATGATTTGATTCAGGGGAGCACAGCCTCACACAGAGCACCACACAGCACTAGTGGTGTGTCCAGCTTGCCCTGGCAGCCTGCAGAGGAGGGGGCATGCAGCAGGGACCTTGAGGGAGCCCTATTTAAAGGGCTCTAAGACCCTTCAGGCTGAATGCTAAAAAAGAGAAGTATCTGTACAAGACATCCCTGCACTGAAGACAGAGCCATGCAGGCAGCAGTGAACAGTACATGCTCATCCTCCAAGAAAATGTGATGCCTTTTCTCTTCTCCTTCTAAGTACTCCTTCTAAGTCTCTCTGAGCCACTACATTTGAGGAAACTGCATGAACCAACATCTGCCTTGAGGCTTCCCCTCAAATCCCTGTCAGAGGTACAATTCACACGTTTCTCCTCGGGCTTTTATGAAGCTGGGAGCCTGGGTTACAGATCCCCTTGGAAAGATCTCTGCTTGTCTGGCTGAAAAGTGTTTTCTGCCCCTTCCACCACAGAAATGGCAGCAGCACTGGTGAAAACTGGAGCAAGTCAGTCAGGATTTCCTGCTCTCTGCAGGGCAGGCAGGAAGTTTTTATATAGTCACTTGAGACTCTAACTGGAGCCAAAGGATGGATAGTTTGGGACTGCTAAACCAAGGCATATGGACCCCAACCAGCTGGGGGTGGTGGCTTCAGGAACAGGACATGCCAAGAACAGCCTCGTGCAGTCACTCTGCCAATGTAAAATCCAAATTGCAAAGCTCAGGGCAAAGGGAGGCTATGGCTGTCCATGCTTAGTACCCTAAAGAGACAGAGGCACCCCTAAAATCCCCCCCACCCTCAATAACAGAGACAGATGATGCAGAGGCCAAACACAAGCTGGCAGGTGTGGCTGGAGGAGCAGGGTGTGACTTACTGAGGAGAGGTTCTCGTCCCGCCGCCTGCCCTGGCTGTGCCGGCTGATGAAGGAGCGCGCAGAGAGTTTGTAGTGGTTCAGCAGACACGTGATCACCACCACCATCACCATCATCACCACCACGATTATGATTATCTGTACAAACTCCAACTCCGCTGCAAGAGAGACAGACAGGGTTTGAGCCATCAGGAACAGCAGCAGGGACCCGAGCACAAGAACAACTGAAACGGCTGAGACATCACTGACAACACTGCACCCTTCCTGTTACAGCTCTCACACGTGGGCTCTGTGTGCCCTGAGCCCACAAAAACCTCATTCATTCACTTTTTCAGTGTCACAGAAGAGTGTCCAGGAAGGATCTTTGCAGACAATCTATACTGCAGTGTTTCCTGGCTACAGCACAGACTGCACTTCCCAAAGACCTCCTGGGTGTCCCCAGAACTGGGCACAAAACCAGGAGCATCCCAGTGCCTCATGTGCCTCTCTTGGGGCTGCAGAGCCATGAACCAACATCATTCATCCTAATGAAACAGTTCAGCTAAATTCAAGCTAAATTTCTGCAGCTCTCTCCCCATCACCACCACTCCTTCCTCCAGGGTGGACAGGGCTGGGCCCTCCTCGGCACATCCCTGCACAAGCACAGGTCCTCTCTGTACCAGGGGTCAGACAGTGGTGGCCCAGGGGACAGCACAGCACAGCAGGCAGTGGCAGCCCCTGTCTCTTCCCCAGCCACCACAGGAAGCAGGCGGGGGGACCTCCTGCTTTTGGGTGAGACGCCAGACGGGTGCAATGCGCTCGCCACGGGGCCACATCCCGCAGCTCCAGACAGCCCTGGGCTCAGGGCTCGGCCAGCTGACAGTGGCAGCTTGAGTGGCTTGAACTGGCAGAAAGGAAAACTGCCAAAACCCCTCCAAACAAACAAGAACAAGCAAACAACAGACTATCCGGTTAACTCTGCAGACACTTGGCAGGAGGCAGCGAGAAGTCGCTCCTAAAATTTCCTAAGGAAATAATTTCTCACACCTCTCCAAGGCTTAGGAAAATTGAGTACTGGAGGCAAACGTTGTGCTGGGTCATTATTTCCATGAATTTCATGCCCAGGGAGTACATGCCATTCCCAAACTGCTCAGTCACTCCCCCCAGCCCCCTTCATGCAGCAACTCCAGTGCCCAGGATAAAGGAGGGGCCAGACAGCAAAATTCAATCATTCTGGGGATTTACAGTTTGTTTGCTTCTCAGCAGTGACAGCTATAAAATCCAGTTTGGGAAAGCCATGCCCTAAGCTATCATGGATGCTGCCATCTATATTTAATCTATACAGACACACACATATATCTGCAGACACGCAGCAAGGCCCATCAGACCTCAAAGGGCATCACTCATACCAGCTGGGGTGGCTTCTGCTGAGTCAGGCAAATTTATTAGGTTTTTTGATGTTGTTGTTTTTTTTTAATGGAAAGTTTTCTCCTGACAGGTGGCATTTGAGTGCCAGTAAAAGCAAATAAATGTCAAGAAAACAGTCCAGGTGGTGAGCGCTGCCAGTTACCTTGGAGCTCTTTCTGCTAAACAGCAGCTATTTCTGCCACTGCCCAAAATGCTCCACCAGCTCTGCCCACTGCCTGCAGAAAGCAGAATTGTGCCTTGAAAGCAGGAGCCTTATCTGGCACTTTGAGCTGGATGGATGAGGGACTTCCAGCCCAGATCCTTCCAGCACCCCTAAAACGCAGCTGCCTCTACTCTGGAAGGTTGCACATGGGGTGGGAAGAGAGAGATTAAAAACCAAACACTGTACAGGAGTTTTGCCTTGAAAATGCTTTTTAACTAGAATAAAAGACAAGCTCTGAGTCTTTCACAGAAACACCAACAAGCTGCCCAGAGGAACAGCATGGAAGAAAACCACATTCCCATAAATCTGATGCAGCCCCAAAGCAGCACAGCTCATCTGTGGGACCCAAAAGCTGCCCCTGGTGCCTGTGCTGGAGGAACTGGCTGGAACAGGAGCTCGCTGCTTCTGAGCAGAACCCAGACTGACCACAGGCACAAACACACCAAAACCTAAAGGGGATGATGCAAAACCATTGAAAAAAAGGCACAGCGACTCTTCCCATGCCACCCCCACTATGTAGGGGTGTCCCTACAAATCCCAGAGACATGTCCTGGTGCCTGCTGTAACTGAGCACTGACAGCATCCCCCAGCCTCCAGCAGAGTGAAGCCCCAGCACCCCAGCCAGGCACAGGGTACCCCACAGCTCCCCTGGGTGCTCCCCTGGTCAGATCCCAGAGCCCCTGTGCCTGCCTCTCCCTGTGGGCATCAGAGCAGCCACCCAGCCTGGGTGCAGAGCCCATCTTTTGCACAAATCATTATGGAAAGAAAAAAACTGAGCAAAAAAACCCCAAATGTTTTTAAGAAGATGAGTCACTTCAGCCTCAAAATGCAGCATGTGCTTAGGCCATGGTAAGAAAACACAAGAAAAAGTATAAATTAAACAGGTGATGGAAAACTTCTTTTTCTGTTAAAAGGGGTTATAGTTCTAAAGAAAAACAAGGCCAAAGTAGTAGTAGTAAAGAAGAGGTGCTTTCCAAGGACAAAAGACCCCTTAAATGAACAAACCTTGCTGAATTGGTCCTGTGCTTCAGTGACACAGGTGAAGTTTTGGCCATTGGGAAGTGCTGCCCCAACTCCTTCCCAGGAAGGAACACACAAGATGTGCCACTTACAAATGACCTAAACCAGGTGTCCTGCACACACAGACACAGAACCAGCAGAGCTTGAAGCAAAGAAAGGGTGGGAATTCCATCAGCATCTGGGACAACACTCCAGTGTCTCATCCATCCCTGAGCCCTCTGGGACTGCTGTGACTGGGGACTGCACAACTCACCAAGAGGTGCAGCAGGAAGGCACAGGATGATTACCAGAACAAAGGGGATGCTGCTTTCCAGCAGGGATGCTCCTCCTGCCCCATCTCTACCCTAAGCCCAGGCTCTGAGGAGCAGCCCAGCCTAACCATGCCCAAGAGCAAACTCATCTCATATGCAGAGAGGAGCTTTAATCCCAAAAACACTCAAGTTGCCCAATCTGGCCTTTGGAAAAAATAAAATAAAAGTCAAACCAAACCCCCCCCTCCCCCCACCACACACTCAATTTGTGCTTTTCATGTTTCAAGAGACTCCTACCCACTTGAGGCACCAAAGTTTCTGCCAACTCTCCCTCTGTTTTAACTTGTCTTCATGGGCTTCTTTTCTGCAGAAGGGAAAACAAACCCAACACACTGGAAAGCTGGATATACTCAGTAAGATTTTTATCCAAGCAGCTCAGTCAAACTAATGAAGAAAGATCATTAAAAACCCAAAGTTTGAGTTAATATGCTATTATACAAGTGCAATTCAGCTGCTATGCTAATAAAAAGCCTTTGGGGAATGAAAAACAAGCCAAACTGCAAAGCACATAATTTATAATTCCACTGGTATTCTTAAAAACACACACAACAAAACAAGAAAAAAAAATACTCAACACATTTTGTATTTGGCTTCCTAATCATTGTCACTTTTCAATTAGAAGAGACCTCATTCCATTTCTCTCTGTAATTTTCCCCAAGGGAAGTGTTATAAATGCACTAGGCTTTACAAGATGGGCATATTCCACCTCCAAATGCAAAGCAAGGTCACACTAATTTAATTTTGCATAATTTTTATTCCAGAATACGCTTCAAACTAACAGGTTCAGACATCACATTTAAGTGACACAACCTGCTTTTCCGTATTTTCTGTCTAGACGCGGCAGCTCCGGGAGCCGGGCACTGTGCGTGCAACTGTTTTGCAACTCAGCATTTTCCCCCAGATTCTCACCACCCTAAATCGGGGTATTCGTGACCAGGGAGAAGCACTTGTCACTTGTCACTTGTCCCATTCTTCATGTTCACCGCTCGCCTGCCACTTCAAACCACGCGTGGCCTTGAACAAGGGCTTGGCAGTGGATTGTGGAGCTGTATGAATGAGTGATGGGCACTCTGCTGCTCCCAAAGCCTGTGGACTCCACTCTCCTGTATTTGTAAGAAGCTTGCTGCCCAGTCACCAAGACCACAAAGCTCTAAGGTGTCTCAAATTTATGGATTTATGTGTGGGTGACGCACGGAGGTGGCCGGCCACACTCCTCCTCCCACTGCAGACCAGGCTCACAGCTCCACAGGAGATGCTGCAGGAAGGTGCATCTGGGAGCTTCCTTGAGTGCTTATAAACAAAATACTGGCACTCACAGGTTCAAATTAATTAATATATTTACAAGGAGGGAGAGTGATTTGAGTCAATGGTGATGCTGGGAGCACCCTCACAGCCGCAGGGAAGGGAATGCACTTTAAATGCATTGCCTTGCCTTTTACAGCTACATTTCAGTTCATAAAATGCTTCCTATAAATTTTATTAATGCTCTTCCTTCCACACAGAGTATCTCTGCAGAAGACAAACTCTTCATACTACCACAAGTATAAAGGAGAAAAAACCAAACTAAAACCTGTATTTTGCTGCAATCATTCCAGACACTCCAGCTATCATTTACAGGTGGACAGAACAGCTTACAGGCAGGGTCTCAGCCAAGATGACCTGTGCTTTCAGCCAGCTATGACACACATCTGCAGATCAAACCAGTCACCCCCGAGCTTCAATTACAATTTCTGTATGTACTGGAATTGTGCATCGTGTGAGAAGTGACGAGAACAAGTGAAATTACTCAGGAGATAACGGCTAAGATGAAGAAATGTAGCTGCACTAACCATAACTCCTAAAGAAAAAGTTAAAAAAAACCTCACACTCTTAACACACACATTCTTACACACTCACAGATACTCTCATTGAGGAGTGTTCTCCCTCTCAGAGGCTGTGGACAGCAGAGATGAAACAACAAAGAACTTCAGATGGCAGATTACTCACCCTCGCTCATCTGCTAGGTCATCTTACAAACAATCAGAGCAGGCAAAGTCATTACTGCACTATTTTTGTATTAGCATCTGCTACATTTGTCTAAGACCTCCATAAAAGCAGATAGGAAGGGCCCGTCAGATTGTCAACAATTGTGTTTGTTTACAAGACAGCACGGGAAGTACTGCAGATAGATACAGAATATGATCTCAATATTGATAGTGCTGCTGCTGGCACTGCCTTGAAGCTGCAGCAACACCGAGGCATCAAAGGGACCAGGATGGGGCCTGTGACAACAGGCAGGACAGCTGGGAAGAGATCATTTTGGGCCTGCTTCACGCATCATCAGTACAGTTAACAGCTAAACTTCATTTCTGGATTCAGCACAGTCAATTCTGACGCAGCGAGCAGAAATTATGTGCTGACAGGCACAGGGCAGGGAGCAAGTGAGACTCAGAAAAGGAGCCAGTTGAAAAAAAAAAACATTGCTGGAAAACAGGGGATAGGGCCTCAAGAAGTCCTGTTCATAGTGCCAAGCCTTGGGGCCTAACTGTGTTTAATATAGCTCTTTTTCTTCAGATGTCACCCCAGGTAATCAAGCATCACATCCTCTGAGTCACTGGCAAATGACGGCCTCATCCCCCCACCCCCATTTTTGTTTGTTTTAAAGGAAGCAGCCCCATTTCATGCTTAATAGTCACAGAAATATCACACTGCTTGGGCCTCAGAACATTTTTTAGTGCTTAAAAACCACAGCAACTGTCCTGGCTGCACCACTGGGCTGTTTTCAGAGGAGACCTTCCCGAGCTCGCCCGGCTTGTGGCAGCTGCGGGGACTGGGACACACATCCAAGGGCCAGAGAGGCAGCATCAGCAAGGCAGAAGTCAGCTTTTACAGGGAAATGGCAAATGTGAGAGCTGGGCTCAGCAGCTCTGTCAGCCAGGACGTTGTTTAGAGAAACTCCAGAAGACATGAAAGAGCTCCCTCAGAGCAATGAGAACTAACAAGGTTCTTTGGGGCACACCGACTCTCTGAAATCTTGCATATGCCAACCCCTTCTCTCTTTTCTGTGCCTCCTTCTCTCACCCTCCCCTCTTCCAGGATTTTTAGACAAGGTATTTCACACACAGTCAGGCTGATTCCAGCCTACTGAGATGACTGGAAGGAGTACGTGGCTTTTGAAGTTACTCCCAAGGGTGAGAACAGCTGAACTGGATTAAAAGAATAAAGTAATTTTGATTTTGCACTTAAAAGACAGGTAAATTTGCTTGCTCACTAGAAAATGTTGAGCAGGGCTTATGGCCCCCACCAAGCTGAGAACATCCAAAACATCTCCTGCTTCCTGAGAGGAAGGACAACAGCATCAGGCCTGGATGCTGTTTGGGCAGAACATCACCCACCCCTTTGAACAAGAGCACCAAGAGAGAGGGAGACAAGAGCTCACCCTCTGCAATCATAAATAGCCTGAACCTGAAAAAAAAAAATCACCAAGTAACGAATCAACACAGCACACAATATCCAGATCAAACCCCACCAGCTGACCCTGAAAGACCAAACAGGTTTTGTTTGTCAGGGGTATTTCTAACAGCCAGTAAAAATAAACACATTAATAAATAAGTATTTTCATATACCCTGGAAACACTCCTGATCAATATGTGGCTTGCTACTGTAGAGGTTTTTTTTTCCCTTCCACCCAGCAGAAACTCATGACAAAGGAAAGCACATCTCATTTATGAACTTAGCTATAAATACTTTTGCTAACTGCCATTTAGGAATTTCATTTCCTGCTTGAGCAAGTCCTGTTGAAAGAGGCAATTACCAAATTTGTTTCTAGTTATAGAAATAGATGTTTGTCGCTGCCCACATCTGTTTCGACAGACAAATTGCCAGACGCGGACGCTCCAAGGAGAGCAAGTGCTCCATGCAGGGAGGGCTTTGCCCCCTCTCCAGAAGGCAAATGGCAATTACAGGGATTGGGTTTCTAATTCCAGCTTCCTCCCAGCCCTGTCTCCCACTGCAACGGAGCTGCCTCGCGCTGACAGGGCACCTGCAGCCTCCCTCAGCTGCATCCCCTGCGCCGCATCCCCCAGCGGTGCCGGAGCCTGCTCCCTCCTCCTGCTGCTGCGGGGACACCAGGGAATGTGGGATTCATTGTCACCCAGCCCAGCACCACAAGGCACCTCTGATTCTGGAGGTCACGGGGACCCAGCAGGCTGCACTTGCTGTGCACGCAGGAGCAGCAGGGCAGGGACATGGCACAGGCTGTCCCGCTCCGTGTGGGACACCCCACGCACAGCAGCCGGCGGGGACGGCGCGGGGACATGGAGATGGGGATTTGTGGATGTCATCAGCATCAACCACAGACTCTCCCAGCTGAACCAATGCTGGATACACCAGGTGTCTCTCTGCCCTGGCTGTCCCCTAGAAAGTTTCCATTTCCACTTATTCTTGGGGAAACCACCCACTGGTCAACTCTCTGTCAGAGCCCAAAGGAGCTCCGGGTGCCCCCATGCCAGCACCCAACCCCTGTCACAGTGCCCAGCAACTCCTGTGGGACCAGGGCTCATGCAGGGGCACCTCGTGTGAGACACAGAGAGCAGCAGTGCCTGTGCCTCCCTGCCACAAGCATGACACCCATCAACTCACACCTGGCACCCAGCTCAGGGACACGACTGAGGTGCAGAAAAGCCACAAAACACCCCGAACTGTGGCTGGGCAACCTGTGCTCCTCCAGCATTTCTACTCCACAGCAGCATGGCTCCCTCACACCACCTCACTTATCAGCCAGCACAGCCCCGAGGAGCCCCTTGACATTTGGGAGCAGTGCTGGGGCCCTGCCATGCCCCTGTGCTGAGGCTGCAGCTCCCCCAGGGGCTCCAGGACACGCAGCCCGGGGCAGCAGTGCCACAGGGGCTGTCCTGGCTCGCAGACGGGTGTCGAAACCCAGATTGAGCAAGCTGGCCAAAGCCACACAGGTCACGACAGGGCTGGAACTGCGACCGGATTTCCTCAGCATGGTCCAGGGCCAAAAAACGGGAAACACTCCCTGCTCTGCCTCTTCCCAAGCGCTGTTATCACCTGTGCCACTCTGCAGCTCCCGCTCGCCAGAGGAGTGACCTTTCACAAGGCAAGTTACTCCCAGAGAACAAGGACAATCTTAAGTTACAGGCAAAATTATGCATTGCAGGGGAAAAATATGCAAAATGCATGCAAATGCCCAGACAAGGCACACTGTGTCTGGTCACTGCAGGATTCAAGTTCAGTCCTTGGACTGGTCTGAACTGGTCGCTACCACCAGATGGGAGCGAATGCATGTGCACACTCTCACAGAGATGTGAAAAAAAATTATATTTATATATATATATATATATACACACACACACACACCAGAGTGAATGGGGGAGGTGAGTACAACCGCCCCAAATCTGACAAAATTAAAGGTAATAAATTTACTTCCACCTCAGCTGCAGCAACAGCCTGAGAAAGGTTTTAACTCCCACAGCAGATCTGCTGGGAAGTCTGTTTCGTTGGGGAGTTCTGCATGTGCAGGTTTTAGGGTGCACACAAAGAGAAGGCCAGGCACAGATGGGGTTTGGGGCCAAGAACAGGGCTGGGGTCACCTGCCCTTCCTGAGCATCCTCATCCTGGAGTTCCCTGCCCTCCCCGAGAATCCCCATCCCCATCCCGGCCCATCTGCGTCCCTCCTGCCGCCCCATTGTCCCGCTCCTCGTCCCGTCCCCACACACACGGGGCTGCGGGGAGCCGACCCCCGGGTCAGCCCCCACAAAGGGCTCGGGGGGAGGCGGAGGAGCCCCGGCTGGCCCATCCCGGCCGCTGTGGGGCCGGGCCTGCCCCGCCACCTGCCCGCGGGGGTGCGGGGTGCGGGCGGCAGCTGCCCCGCACCGGGCGCAGGGCGCTCGGCGGGGCGGGAGAGGGCACAGCACCGACGGGAGGATTATCCACGGACACAGCCTGTCCCCTTTTCACTGTATTTAACAACAAAGCGGTAGCTATAGCAACGGGGTTAATTAATGCAGCCATTTGCATAACTAAAACTCCGCACCCATTCAAAGGCCGCCGATGAGTTCGCTCGTACCGGGACCCGCAGGCACGGCGGGGACAGCGCTGCGGGGACAGCCCCGCTGCAGCGACAGCCGAGAGCCGTCCCCTCCTCGCACCTCCAGCCCCGCGAAGCGTTCGCACACCAGCTTGTGGAAAAGAGCAGGAAAACGGGGGCCGAAGTGTCCTTCAGAAAATAAAACTGAGGGAAAAAGTGATTTTCAGGGATGGAGGGAGTAAAGCGCATTCCAAGGCAGAGGGGGTAAGGAGATAGGGAATGTAAAGGTTTCAGACTATCGTATAACCAGAGGGGGAAATGTCTTCTCACCACAAACATGCATCTGCATGATGTCTAGACAGTCATAAAAAGGGCAATTAAAGTACTGCAGGCTGCAGTAAGCCAATGTCTCCTCTCCCAGTCTAAACAGCTGAAACATACTGCACGAACTTCGAACAAAAAAAAAATATATATAGGATAGAGAGAGAGGGAAAAAAAACAAGTTTGTAAGGAAAAATGTTTTGAAATTCAGCTTTAAATAAGCCAGTAAATTAATTCAACCTTGTCACATCTCTGCCTTATAACATATCAAATATTCCGCCTGCGTCCTGTCTAGACTGCGATAACAAAGGGCATTTAAAGCCCTGCAAGATGCGCTGACAGAGTAGCCATTTAAAGACGCAGTATTGCTTTCTCCATCTAAAACGATTTGTCAGATGGAGTTAAAATGAAAATGATAAGTAATCACTCTGGTTCACAACCATTTCAAAAGGAAAAAGAAAAAAACCCACCAAAAAACACAAAACCCCCACAGCTCATAGATATAAATCCCACTAAAATCATTCCAATGTATCGTTCCTGTGGGATTTGTCTGGCCTCTTTTTTATAGCATTTGGGTTTTATTTTTTTAATTTATTTTGTTAATCTGAGATGTCAGTGGCTTTCTGCAGCACATGCATTTCTAAATAGGAGTGTATTAAGTTTGAAGAAGCCAGCTCCAAGTTTTAACTGATTTATTGGCATAAAATGATGACTTGTGGAGAAACACTATTATAACCCCAAGGGTTAACAACACTGAAAGACATTTTTTAAAATTTACTTAGAAACAAATGAATAAATTGTATCACGAGAAAAACTGGCCAGTCCCCATCACTGACACAGCTGAGCCTGTTCAGTCCCAGTCCTCAGCAATGCAAAAAAGAAAAGAAAGTTAAACCAAACTATGTGGGTGTGCAGAGTGTTGTTTTTTTTTACTGAGAAAGGATGGTTTTCTGGAAAAAACCAAAACAAAATATAATCCTGTCTAACACAAGAAACACTCTCCTTTCTCTCTGAGCTTTATCAACTGTTGAAGAACCAAAAAACCTCAAAATAAAACACACAAGGCAAAACTACTGAACAGGAGAGCAAACGCTGCCCATGGCAGGGCCAGGCCACAGTCACCCCCGGGCCACCACTTCCACCTGAGTGCCAGACTGGCCTGAGAGATTGCTTTGTTGTGACATGGCATGGCCACATGCCCCTGGCACGACCTGGCCCAGCCCCGGGGGCAACCTCACTGCCCAGTCCCTTCTGCAAGGGAGGGAGTAACCCCTGGAAGCCCAGAACCAGCCTGAATTCAGTTCTTCTCTGCTCCTCACCCTGTAGCATCCCACCACCACCACCTCATCTGCACCTCCCTCCATCTCCCAACCCTTGTTTCTTAATTATTATTTTAATAAGACTGTTTCCAACTTCATTGTTCATTCCGCAATAGCCCAAGGGCTACAACTGTTCATTAGACAGAATTTCTGCTTTAATTGCACTGACACAGATGTGTAGGTTATCTGGAAGAAATTACTAAAATGAGCAGTAAAGAATGGGGCTGGATGCTTTTCTTCCCTTATGGAGAGTTTAATTTAACATTATTTCCCCCCACGCCCCGTACCAGCAGCATCATTCGCTGCACTGCGGGTTTGCAGAGAATTAACCCCAAACTGTTCCCACTGCACACTGCTGCCGTGAGGATTCCCACAGGGGCAGGTCTGGGGGCTCTGTGGTCTCCAGCACTGCCATGGGATGTTCTGTGTCCCTCTCATGTCCCCCAGGCAGCACAAGTCAGTGACATTCTCCTGAGAGTGGGAGCACCTGGACCACGGATAAAGCTTTGGGAACAAGTTGGGCCACCACTGCTCAACGTGCCCATCCCTGCCTGTGCCAGGACTGGGGTGGGAAATAGGCTCCCCTGGTCTGCCCTCACCCTCTGAAAAGAAGAAACAGCAAAAAATGTCATCACTTCTGCTCAACAGTGCCTGGGCTTTGAACCCACCATGGCTGTGCAGCTGTCAGATCAGCCAGGGAGTTCACATGAACTTCCTCTGCAATTCATGTTGGCAAGAGCCAGACACATAATAGCCCTGGATTCAGGGAGAAAGAGCTGCCAGCATTATTTCTATTTAAAACCTCTATTTGAGCTTCATAGACTCATTCTTCACACATGATACACACACACACACACAAAATGCAGAAGTGAGCCAGATCCAGAAGCATTTCACTTCACCAAGAGCAGTGCCTAACAGCAATTTCAGGTTTTGGCTCCCTGTGACTATTTAATAGATTTTAATTCAATATTAAAAAGTGTAAATCTGCCAATTTTTTTGTTCTGTCTTCTCACCAGGAAGAAGAAAAAAGTTGTTCCCAACTTCTTTATCAAACCATTCCTTCCTTTGCACCTCCCTCCTCCAGACAAGGGGCTGTAGCCCAGAGGCACCTCCTGGCCAGGGCACGGCTGACAAGGGTGGGCTGGGGCAGGGGCAACATCACAGTTTAAGGCCCATATTTAAATATGTCTAAAAGCCACTAAAAACACCTCTTTCAGCCAAACTTGTCTTTAAGGGGGAAGGAAAATTTCACAAATGTTCCATGTTTAAAAAGCCTGCATTAAAGGAAAAACCTCCCCTTTGTTGCTAGGGGACTTACTTGCTTTGTATCTGCTGAAAACCTTTAAAATGCCACCATTGTATTTAGAAGAAAAAAAAAAAAACAACCCCGAGAGTGAAGCACCTCGTGCTAAAAATCAAGAGACAGAACACATCAGTTCCATCCTTCCTTTGCAAGTACTTTGCTCAGGCCTGACTTCGTTTTGTGTCTTGGTCCTCGATGCTTTTTGGCAGTTTGCTCCAGACTTACTGGCAAGAGCTAAAAGGTTTCTATTTAGCTGGTGTCAGCTGAGCATCTGTGCCGGCAAGAACTGGAGTGGGGGTGATCCCGACTGCCTTTCAAAAGCACATTTCTCTCTGGGAGCTGCCACGATAATTTGAAGTCTGAGCGTGTTTGGGTAGCGGGGTGAGTCCCTCCGGAGGGTGCCCCGGCGCAGCACTCGGTGCGGGCAGCGCTCCCCGATCGGCGGAGGGAAAAGGAGCTGGGAACGCTCCCTAACCTGTGACCCTGACAACAAAAGGCAAGGAGAGCGTCTAGACCTCCAGTCTGACGGGGAGTGAAGGGAGCATTGTGCTCCGGCACACTGGGGCCGCTCAGACAAGGCGGGCACAGAGGCGCTGCGGGGCAGAGCGGCGAGGCAGCCCCAGCTGCAGCCGCGCATCGCCCGAGCCGCTGCCGGGGGAGGGGGCTCGCACAGCCCACCCTCCCTCCCCAGCACAGGGTCTGCAGGGCTGCTTCCACTTCCCATCGGTGCTGGAGGTGAAGGAGCCCATCAGATTTCCAGCCCCGGGTTTCCCTTTGCCTCCGCGTATTCGGCACACGGCATCCTCACGCTCCCGAACGCAGAGATCCTGCAATTCCAGCCCCGTGCGGATTGCCAGCAGGAAAGAGCAAAAGTGAAATATATGCTTCCTTCCACAGAGCCTTTATTTTCTGCTCTCCCTGTCTGGCTCAGTTAAAAGGGGACAAACCAAGATGTTCCCTCTCTGCCAAGCCTAGAGGTCAGCTCAACATTCAGAAAAAGCCAAAGTCCCAGCTTTAACATATATTTCTTGTGTGACCCTGATCAAACCCCTTGGCTTCCCAGTGTTGTGGTCCCCACATATAAAAATACAAATACCCTAAATAAATGCTGGAGCTGATGGCAGGTTACTGCCAGGGAACTGCACGAAGAGAAAATAAAAGACCTATTAAAAGCCCTCGTTCGTCTCTTCCAGAAGGAAAACACTATCACCCAGTACTTAAAAAGATGCATTAAAGGAGAGAGAGCATCCGAGCGGGTTAAGGACACCCCTGGCAGGGCAGTGAGGGGAAGCACTCCCGGCCAACCACCCCCACATGCCCTCAGGATAAGGTTTAGGGGTGATCCCACACCCTGGCCATGCCCTGACCATGCCAGCACAGGCAGCAGGAGCAGCAGCTGCCCTGAGCACAGAGTGGGGCTGCAGGCCAACCTGGGAACCACAGATCAGAACTCTGGGCAAAGCAAAACCTTTTCGTTTCACTATTCCTGAAGGAAAGGTGAATACCTGGAAGACATGCTCCAGCCCAGCTGTACAGATGTAAAACCAGTGTGACCCACGGTGGCACTGCTGTGGTGCCACCCTGGGCACCAGTGACACTCACTGGCCCAGTGGCACGGCTCCACATGGGACCTGCAGCCCTGGGCACAGCCAGCAGCCACCTCAGGCAGCTGCAGGGAACCCCCCCACTCCTTCTGCCAGCTCCAGCCTGGAGCTCTGGAGTTACAGCCTGAGACCAAGCAAAACCAGACACAGCAACTGAGATCGTTTAAACAGCTATTAAATCCCCACCTCCTCCTGATGAGGTGATTTATCAACAGCTGATGGTGAATAGAGTGAATCCAGAGCATGGGAGGAGTTTTAGTATCCTGGTAGCCACCAGATGCCAATCCTTCACCAGCACACCTCACCACATCAATACCTTACACAACAAAAGGGTGAGGGGTGAGGACTTTCTTCTCCCCCTGCCTCTGTTGCTTCCTATCCCATCTCCAAAACATCACTAGTCCTGTGGCAACTCCTTCCCCAGGTGCTCCAGGTCCCTGGGACTACTGAGGCACCACAGAGCCAGGAGCTGTGGCAGGACACTGGATGGTGGCACCACGGCAAGATGCCACACACCTGCAGCCTCAGCAGGGTCCAGGCAGCACTTCCTCACAGCCTGGCACCTGCCATGGCAGCAGCTCATCTCCTGACAACTGCCTGGGATTTATTTTTGGTGCACATGCACAGGGAGACTGAGAGATCCCACACTGGGATTTTATCAGCAGCGCGCAGCTATGGAAACAAACGCATTTAAGACTAATATAACAAAATGCCCAAACCCACAATAATAAATAAAGAATAGTGCACATTGGCATTTCCACAGGGGAGCATCGCAGTGAATGCAGAGCATGACCCAGCTTCTCCCAGAATTGACCCAAACTTTAAAGAAATCTCACATTTTCGTGTACATACATGTTTAGCTATGTGAATATTGCTTGGTGCAAGCCCTCCACCCTGCCCTTTGATTTTACAGAGTTCAAGGAATGCATCTGCTCCTAAATAAGACGAATATCCATTTGTTGAGAGCATTCTCTCCTTTCTCCTCTGTACCCATTTCCAAGCCACCCTCTGTGAGAAGCAGGAGAGCTAACACAAAATCCAGCAGAAACTGCAGCACCTCTTCTTTTACTCCCCATGGAGGGGACACAGTGGTGCCTGACCATGCCCCAGTGCACAGATCTGGGCAGAGGCTGCAGCTCAGCCAGACTGCTCCCTCTCAGCAGGCATGAGAGGCATCCACAAGTCACTTAGAGGAACCCGAGAGTCTGACATCCACACTACAGACATCCAGGAGTCACCAAGGAGATGGTGGAACACCTTAAAAACCCAGGAAAAAAAGCTCAGCAAAACCCAAACCTCCCTTGCGGGAGGCAGTGCTGCTCCCTGCCCAGGTTTGGTGTTCTGACCCACCTGGATAAAGGGCTTTATCCCAGGTGGCACAGGGATGGGCACGGGCATCTCTCCCTGGGGTTCTGGCTCTGCAGGCAGCACCAGGACGCTCGGGAGGACGCGGGTGGTGGAGGTGGCGATGTCTGGGAATGCCGGCCCAGGCTGGAGCTGCAGACAAGGACCCAGACAACAAAGGCGAGGCAAAAAGCCGTCTGATAGAGGCAGCCCCGTCTGGCAGGCCGGGCTTTCAGAAGCCTGGGCATGCACTGATGTCTGCAAGCACAGCTCTTTGCCGGGCGCACAATTAACCCCACAGCAAGATCACTAAAGTGTCCTGCAGCACTCTCCAAATAGTATCCATCTGGAAAGATGAAAAAAACCCAAAGAGTACAGGAGTGCAGCAAAGGAGCAAACAACTGGAGACTGCAGGGAATGACTCTACAACAAACAAAAATTATACTTAATTTTCTGTTATTTATATTCTAAGAAAACCGCGTGTTTTCACTTGCATCTCTGCCTCCCTCCCCGAGGCACAAACACACACACACACACAAAATGGGAAGACCAGGGAAAGCAGGAAGAGCAGCACAGCTCGAACACATCCCCGCTCACACGCTTTCCCAAATCACAGCACAAGAAAACGGGTGTGAGTTTTACAACTGTGGAGCAGCAGCCAAACACCTTTTGCTGGAGTGAAAACGCCCCGAGCAGCCGCTCAGAGCACTGGGACACCGCAGCTCCCTCTGCCCGCCCGATCTGCTGAGATCCTAAGGCATTAATAGAAAATAAATCTAAATAAACCACTGACTGCTGCAGGACAGCTTCCCTAGGGGCTGGTGTGAGTGTCCCAGCTCCGGGGCTGATCCCAGCCTCAGGCTCCCGCGGTTCCCCTGCCTGATGTCTCCACCACGATAGTGCTGCCGGGGGACCAGTGGTGTCTCACAGCTTTTTTGCATAAGCAAGGACTACCCTGCTGTGCAACCAAATTGTGCCACCAGGCTCGAAATAAAGGAACTGGAATAATTCTTTTTTTCCTCTTATTTTAGATTATGACTTTTACTAATTGATGCTTGATAAAAGCCTAATGAATGATTTGTAGGCATTATAAGCATGTTAGTAGGGATCTGAGTGTGGTTATAAGCCAAGGTCATAAGCTGTATTGACTTTCCAGGCCCTATAGCAATTGATTTGCCATTTATTAAAATCATTCATTCAGCACTTGTTAACAATTCATTTAGCTGGTTCTTCCCCAGCAGGCTTGGGACGCCACATTTGAGCAAAGACACTTTAATTTTGAGGTACTGTCATAAACTCGATTCTAAACTGAGAGACAGACCCATAAACATTATAACAGTGTCTTTTAAAAGGCTCTTTTGCAAACAGGTTTGGCTCAGATCCAGGAGCCTGGTTTAACAGGGCTTCCAACGCCCAGTTTTGTCTGTGCTGAACATGGGCATCTCTGGCCACACTCAGCAGAAGTCCCATGCACATCCCATGACTTAAAAAGGTTCAGGATGTCAACCACTTTCATAAAATAGAGTGAAAGTCTCTTTCCTCAATGTAACACTGCTCACCAGTTTGCCAGAGTAGCAGCAAAGGGAAGACTACTGGTGCTTAAAATGACACTCAGCTTTTGAACATGTTCCTACATTGAACAGCAGAAGAAAAAAAAAATCCCATCCAGGATTACCAAAGTGCAGCCAAATATGGACAGACAAAGAACAGCAGGCTTGCACAGTCAGCCTCTGAAGACACCACTGCATCCCCCTGTGCAGCAGAAGAGCAGGTACCTGCTGCTCTGGGGGCCAGGCAATGTCCCACCCGTTCCATGGAGCAGCAACCGGGGTGTTTACGGTACAGCAGCTGCAATCATGCAATCAGCCTTCGTAATTAGATCTTGGCAACTCTTGAAATACTTCACTTACCCAGTTTACCTGGAAAGGTGCGACCTAAACATTCAGTGCCTGGAGACATTTGAAAGAAAAACAGAAAGGATCTGTCAGTGATGGGAGCCACCTCCGAGCGGCTGCACACACACCCCAGCTCCCCTCCTGGGGACTCGTCCTGGCAGAGCTCCCCATGGCCAGCAGACACCTGCTCCCACCATCTCCACAGGGCCAGCAGGCCCAGAGGTGCCACCACTCCTGGCCAATGACCCCACGTGCTTTTCCCATGCCAGACATTGCCACACAAGGTCCCGTTCCTCTCTTCCCTGCTTCCCCAGGATCACTCTCCTGATCTTGCCTGATGGCAATGCCAAAGCTTCACAGAGGTTTGTGAAGTTTCTGGGATCACTCAGCCCACCCCAGAGACCTCCCTGCCACATCCAAGAGTGCCAGACTGCCTGGCCATGGCCCAGGGCAGCACTCTGCACTTCAAGGCACTGGTGGACTGTTTATCACATTGTCTCTACAACCACACAGATCTGAGCCCCACGTGCTGCTGAGCCTGGTGGAAGCTGGGTGTCTCCTGACACCCCACGCCCATAGCAGGAGCAGTGGCTGAGGAGTGCTGAAGAGGAAGAGCCACAGCAAAATCTTGCACGACACCCCAGGAGCAATGCCCAGCAGATGCATTTTCAAGTGAGGAGAACAAAACAGCAAAAAGTTTGCAACAAAAGACAACTCATGACTTCTCTCTCATCCATCAGAGTGTGACTGCCTGCAACAGTGAAGGGATTACAGGATACGGATCCTCCCCAGCGCCTGGCAAGCTGAGACATCCTGGGCTGGGTGGGAGCTCTGCATCCTGCAGGAGGTTTGCCAGAGAAACACGTGCACACAGGACTCTTTTATGCAGTCTGTAAGAACTGTCTGTCACTGATAATGGTTAATTGGTACTAATTAGTACAGTCTGATCGGAAGGAGTCCTACTGGCCTATAAAAGTGGCCTTTAACATGAGAGCAGGGGAGGCTGTGGCTGGCAGACAGGGCAGGCTGGGGCCACGGACACACCGCCCGCTTCTCACACTGCTCCTGCCTCTGCAGCAAGAGCAGGCTGGCAGGTTCAAGGGAATATATCAGCACATCACTGCTCTCAAATAAAGCTTTAAAAAGTTACTTTCCATACACCTGGGAGGACAGAGAAAACCAACTTTTTAATCCCAGGAAAAGATTAAGGATCAGAGAGTCTCTGTAAATTACTCCAGCAGCTAAATAACGAGGGGTCACAGGCTGGGCTCACTGATGTGAAGTCAGGCTGATATAGATGCTGGTGTTCAAAAGTGGGCCTGCAAACATGAGGTGTCACCTGAATGTCACCTGGAGCTGAGAGCCTCCAGGCCCATGTGCACCACCACCAGCCCACGGGAACGGGCACCAACACCGAGCGTGACACGAAAGGAAAGAAAGAAATTCTGCCCAGCCAAACACCAACATGTGGCAACAAGCTTGGACCTCCTCCTCCTCCTCCTGCTCAGCCAGCTCACTGCACAAAGCCTGAAAAGGGGTGGGAGGCTGGAAAGGAGTGAAAGGCCAAAAGAAGACTGGAGGCCAAAAAGGGTGGGAGTCCCAAAAGTAAAATGTAGAGTCTGAGAAAAAGTGGATGCCAAAATGGCTTGGGAGAGCCAAAAGGGTGGGAGTCCAAAGGAAATTTAAAGGTTGAGAAAACGAGACCCTGTGCAAGCAGCTGGCTGGATCAGGATCAGCTTTTCTCTGGCTAAATTTCCAAAAGGGTAGAAAGCAATGTCTCTCCCCTCCCTGCTCCACAGCCCAGGTGATCCAGCATGGCACCCTGTGCACGTGTGGGCATGTGCTCCCCAGCACGTCTCACCCAAGATGTTTGGCCATGGTCTGGCATGTGTGGGAGAAGCCAGCCTGAACTCTCTGAAGTCAGGCAAGATTTTGAGATGTTGCTTCTCCCCTTTCTCTTAGCATGCCTGCCTCTCCCATCCTCACATCTGCCCTTTAGGTTCAGTCATGCATTTGCCAACTTTTTAAATGCAAATGAGAATTGGCACATAAAGTCGGTGCTTTAAACCTGACCAGAGCCACCCTCAGCTCTCCTCCCTCCCTCTTTATATGCATAAACTTTTTTTATGCAATCGGCAGCAGGGCAGAGATCCAGGGAGTGGCTGAGCCGTGCCTGGAGCCCTTCTGCAGCCGCAGTGCTGCCAGACAGCTCCATGGGAAGGGTGGCTCAGGCTCTCTGCCTACCAGTAGCAGCATGGAACCAGTAATTACCCTGGCTGGACCAACACCTGCTCGTGGTTTTGTCTTACACTGTTTGTGCAACCCAACAGGCTGCCAACAAAGCAGGGATGTACTTTGCCTAAACAGGTGAAAACATGAAACGGGGAACGGAGCTGCCGTGTTGGTCCCACAACGCCTCTGTGCAACACACGCTGGAAAATCACTGCTGCTTCAGCCTGCAAGGCTGCAGAGCAGGACAACCATGGCATGCACTGAAAAGGCAGGAAAGGAGGGGAAAGGGTTGCCCATCTGCAGAGCCCAGCTTCTGGATCCAGCCCCACACTGGAGCAGAGCACACGGATGTTCTCTGCTGGGCTGCAAGACCAGCACCAAAAAGCCTGGCTTGTCAGGAGAGTCCTGCTAAACCAAACATCCCACAAGGGACAGCACGGAGGACGTGACAGCCCTCACCCAGCCAGGGCTGCCTGCAGAGCAGAGCTGCTCCCAAAAATGCCCTGTGCCACTTTAGAGCAGAAGTGCCCGTTCCCATGCCAGGGACCCGACCCCCGTGCTCACAGAGCTCAGCAGGGTGTGGGAAGGGCAGCCTGAAAACCACGAGTGACCAAGGGCAAAGACCTCAAAGGAGCACCTGGGCCAGCCTCAGTCTCTGGCAGAATCAGCTCCAACCCCACCAGGTCACACCCAAGAGATGCTCTCTCCCCATCAGCAGATGGGATTTGTCATAGATGATTTGTCCTGGAATAAAAACACCAGCCCCACCTCTTGCAGCATATTTGCTGTAAGGCACTAAACATTAAACAGAGGCAAAAAGTGTATCCCAGCAACATCTGGAATTTATCCCTTCTCCCTTCTGAATTTAAAAAAAAAAATCACGCTCTATTCTTTTAGAGAAAGAAAAGTGATTATATAGAATTATAATGCTGGAAGAACATAGAGAAGAGCAAAGATTTTCTTTGAAATGCTGTTTAGACAATTAAAAAAGGGATAGTTTCAAAGAAGCAGCAAACACTATCTCAGTTTTTTCTGCCCTGTCTCACAGTGCCAGGCTTTCCTCCCATGCCTTGACTAAGAGATTCCAAGGAAAGCAACAGATTTTTTTCATCCTTTCAAGACCTTAGTAAGCTAGAAATGAAACCAGCTCTCAGGCCCAACTGGTTAAAGATAGACCAAGTAAAGAAAAATATTCTTCCAATTCCTGCCAACAGGATTTGAAGGCACCTTGATTACTATAAAGAAAACCTGCTTTGGGATGAGCTTTCCAAAAGAGGATGTGTCAATCTTTACCCAGGAGGGCCAATACTCTGTCTCCCCAGACAGAAGAACGGAAAGGCTTTAAATATTAAAACAGGAAAAACCATCAGGATTAATACAAGGATGCAAGGTCAAAATGTGGTATCCTCCACTTCCTCAGGCTCCTGATCCCAGAATGGCTGGACAACGACCCCACAGCATCACCTGTGCCCGGATGCAGCTGGGGAAGCCTGGGTTCAGAGGGAAACCCTTCCCAGCCTTCCCGAGGGGGGAAGTGAAGCAGTCGCTCTCACGCCAAGCCCACAGAAGTGCCTCCAGCTACTAAATTACCCAACGACTTCAACGAACTGCATCGATCTGGCTGGAAAACAAAGCTGCAGCTCTTGGCACGTGCCCAGTCAGGAGGGTACAGCTGCATTTTTCACCTGCAAGCGGTTACAACCACGCTAGGAGATGCCCCTTCCCCTGGCACGAGGCGGCTGAGGGGAGAGACCGAAGGGCAAACACAGGTGAGACGGAACCACCTCGCTCCAGACACCTCCCAGACACAGCAGAGCCTCAGCAAGTGACAGGTATGTCCAGTTTTGCAATTGAGGGCAAGGCTGTTCCTAGAACAAGCCCCATTACTCAGGCTCCTCAACCCCCATCTCCTCGGCTGCACGTGGACTGGATGCAGGATTTCATCAGGACATTAAACTCAGAAGCTGTAAAATCACTGTGCAAAAACCCAATTATACCTATTTTCGTAACAGCCAATTTAAGCTTGTATTTAGGTCCCCTCACATACCCCTACGTTACATAAAGCATTTCTTCCACTTGAAACGTAGCTTTCTAAAGGCCATTTTCCTTAATTTAATGGATGCTTTATGTGGGTCTGCAAATCTCCAGAAACGCAACCAAGGACGACACATGGCAGCAAGATACAGCGTGATCCCTTCCCAGGCACGCAGCAAGAACAGGAGAGGATGAAAGGCATCTCCAGACCCACGAACCTGCTGTGACTGGAGTGCACTTGTGCTCTGAAGAGCAGCAAAACCCCAGGTCAAGTCAAAAGAGGAATTCCTGAACATCTGCACGCGCTGTTAACCCATTCCAGACCGGCAGCGCTCCGCAGGCTGCGCAGCAGGATGGATCCTTCCCTCATTCCACAGCCACCAGCTGAACTGAGCCCACTCAGGCACACTTCCCTTGGATTTCAAAGAGCTGCTTTCTGCACTTCAAGTAAATAAATGCAGTCATCTCTTTTTCCTTCTTTCTTTAAAAAGCTGCACTAATAAAAAGCTCATAGCGAAATCTCTTAAATTGAGTCTGTCCATTATGTTCCGTACAATTCAGGCCTGGATCGCAACTCAGTGTAGGCTGAAAAGTGTATTTATCAAGAAAACCCATGAGAACGATGAGGATTAAAAGCTATCAGCAGGACAGAACGTGTTTGTAACCTTGCAGTTTGTTCTGCACCTCGCACAGGACCCCATCAGAGACCTCTGCCTCCTCTCCATGTTTCTGAGCCCATCTCTGGCTCATCAGCTGACAGGACAGCCAGCACCTGCATTCCCAGAAAAGGCTGAGGAAGGTGCAGTGTGTATATACAGCTGTGAATAAGTCACACTAGAGAAACATAAACCCTGATTGCATTACACACCAGTGATCAGTATCATTAAGTGTTACACACCTTGAGTGTGTCTGAGCCATTGGAGAGGGAAACACTGAATTCAAAAACACATCTTCCCATTCAAGCAAAGTCCCATAACAGTAATCTAAGTGTAACAACAAAAATGAGATTCCTGCTTATTACGTGGGAAATAATTGCAACTCAAGATAATTTTTCCCTGAATTGTATGAAGCAAGTGCCCTTCAATCATGTTGTTTCTTCAGTGTCCTAAAGAGAGCACCTAGCAGGACAAGATACTTTCAGAGCTCTGTGATGAAGAGCCTAATTTGTATATGCTACTCTGAGGTACTGAAGCCAAGAGACCACACTTAGTGAAGTGCAATAATGGTGGAAATAATGAAAACAACATGGAAAGACCAGGACTTGCTTCTCCAGGAGACATCTGCCCTCAGTGAGCGCTTGCAGCCAAGCCAGCGCAGGGGACACTGACAACCACTGACTCTCGAGGTCTCATTGCACAAAAACCTGCAAAGAGCACAAGGAAATCCAGCCTGGTTTCAGGCCTGGAACAGGCACCAAGGACAAGCCCAACCCTGGGTCATTCCAGCTGCTGAGCTGTGGCTTTCACCCCGTGAAGAGAGTGCAGGGCTCCAGGGGAGAGCCCCGTGCGCTCTCAGCACCGTGGGAAACAGCGCGGGCAGCTGTGGGCGGCACTCTGCTTTGGGGGGATCTTTTGTTTTTGTAAGAAATAACGACATTAATCATAACATTAAACAGAAACCACTAAGGGGGAGAATTTCCAAGCTTGCTCAGCGCAGAGCCCAGCCCGCAGGGGAGCTGCCAGACGGAGGCCGCAGCCGGCAAATTCCCTGGGACTCGTCCTCAGCAGCCAAAGCCACGGATGGAAGAGGCGACGAGCAGACTCAGGACTGTTGTAGGACTCAGGCTTGGAAATGTGAGTCTGAACACTCAGCAGTGGTTAGATGTCTCTTGGGAATTCATCCAAATGGCACTGCTTCTCTCCCACTTGCCCTGCAGGTAAATCTCGCATGTGGCTTACACAATCTGTTGACTTAAGTAAAGCAAGGGCAGGAGAAGAAAGCTGCTCAGACATCAGGAGAGGCTCATCAGTCCTTTGGGCAAAAGTCTGGGTCACTTCCCCCTCCACAGAGAGCTCAGGGTGTCAGCCAGGCCTTGTCTCCCTTCATGGGAGCACGTGCAGGGAGGCTGCAGCAGAACACAGTGCTCAAAACATCAGTGAAAGGACAACAACAACGCATTGCCAAATTCTTCCATATTTTTGGCCAGCCCTGATGCTTAAATTCATTTTACAGAAATTGGAGTCTGTGGGCTCTGTGTTCTAGTCCAGTCCTCTGAAATCAAACTGAGCAGTGACTGTCCATGTCTCCCAGGGCTCGGGGAGATGAGGCCATGGCCACTTCCAAACCCCCTAAAGAGAAACACTCATCCATCCTGCGGACATGGGACACTCCTAACACACTGTGAGACCACTCCATGCTCTGCAAGGGCAGGATCTTGTTGGATGCACGTATCTCAAGTGTAAAGCAGCTGCAGCATGCAAGGCTGCTGAGCAGGCAGGCTCTGGCAGTCAGGGGTCCAGAGGGAGCCCACCAGACACCCTCAGCCTCTGGAGTGCTTTTGCCCTCCTGTTTCCTATTGCTGATCTCCAACTCTCTCTTCCCCACAGCCAACTCCAGCCCTGGGCCCAGCTCCTCCACCCCTGAGCAGGGCAAGAGCAGTTGGCCTCCCCCAAAGCAAAAGCCTAAAACCCGACCAGAACAATTCTGACACAGCCGCAGCCACAGATGTTTTGTTATTGGAGTTACAAAGGGAGAATTAATTTTCACAATTAGTGAAAAGGGAGAGAAGTAGAGAAAGGCCACTCTGTAAGATGCTGGTCATCATCCCTCAAGATTTTAAAGCAATGAAGATGCATTTGGAAGGAAAACTGACCACCTGACCAGCACTGTGAGATGTTGCACCGCCGTTCTGCCTGGTGTGCCAATGACAAACCCTACCCTGATCATCAACACAAGCTAAGTATAAGGCCAAATTCTGTGTGTAAAGCTTACAGTGACCAAGGTCTACAACAGCAGAGACTTTGCCACTACAAACATCCCCAGTGCAAGCTCCTGACCCCTGTGTGAGTCTCCAGGAAGGCACAAGAGCTGTGAGGATGTCGGGCTCCTCAGGAGGCAGGCTAGACACTCCATCCATCTCTCGGATCAGACCTGTGTTAACATTTAAACAGGACCTGCTGTTGTGATCTTTAGCAAGGAGCAGATGTGGTTTTGAGTAATGGTGAGCGTTACTTAACCAGTTATAGTCACTAATGTAATTGACACCTATTCCATCATCCTTAATACACCCACTTCTTTCTCCGATACCATAAATAGATTAGAAAAGTTTCTGCAGATGGCCATGACCCCATTTGTTTGTGCACTTAGCCATGTATGAATCACTCTTGGCTTGTAGCAGCACTCTGGAATTACTGAAAGATAACTAGTCGGCACAGACACCAATAAATGAATCATGCTTTCCACAAGACCAAACCTTTGGGCTTTTACAGACTCCAATTACAAAGTAAGAAGAAAAGAACAAAGAAATTACTCAGTCTATTTGCACAAAGTCATGCAGAGTTGATTCACAGTTTTACAGAATTATTACTGACAATCATTTGTAGGGGGTTAGAGTAACAAACCAGCTACTTTACATATTGGACAGAATGAAGAGATGGAAAAAAATCCCCAAGCCATGTCTTGCACATATTCTTTGAAAAGTAGACTTGATTTTTGTGCCAGTAACTTTTTTCATCCTTGGTACGCTCCAAGCCTGGGGGTTAATCAGTTTTCATCCGCCAAGGCTAAATTCTGCTTTGCTGGGTTGCTTGGGCCAAGTTTGCAAATGTGGGAAATCCTGTTGCACCTGCTGAAGAGCACAAACCATCACAGGCACAATCCCTCAGCTCTGCAGGCTTCAGCAGGGCCCCAGGAATGGTTCAGAGAACTGCCATGTACAAAAGCACTTGCCTTTCTAACTGCACACTTTTGAATGTATACTGCAAGTGAAAAATTAGCCAGTCTGAGGCATTTTATTAAAGAGATGTGCGAGACTGAATGCACCAAACACAAATGTGTGAACCACTTGAAAGCACTGTGGACATCCACCAACACTGACAACTTGTGAGGCAAGTTTCCAAAGATGTGCAAGGTGTCTTTATGTAACACCACAGTCTGGGACACGCTAACACACACCACACACAGTGAAAAACACACCCTCTTCTAAATGGAGCATTAGCCTAGTCCTGCACCAGTGAGAAATGGGAAGTCTGACTACCTGGAGAAAAAGGGGACACTGATGGATTACAGCCTCAGCACTGCTAGCTCACTGAACACAGTGAAAAAGCAGCATCTAGTTAAAAAAAAACTTAAAAGTGAAGGTGGACTTGATGCCAACCTGAGCCTGAACACAGACAGTGCCCTGGCTGTACCGTCTCTGAGTGGGATGGATGATTGACGTGTCTCTCCAAATCAGCACCCTGTACCAGAGAGATCCAAAAACAGGGATAACGCCCCACTGAGCACAGTCACTGACAGTCTGGGAGGGATGCAAGTCAAATGTACACACAGCACTGTTTATCTAAGGCTTACCAGTACCCTTTGCATGTATTGAGGACCCAACTTCCTGGGCCAATTTACCTTGCAAATGAAATGTGTGCCCTGTTTTACACACCTGCTCCACAGGCAGAGAGCTGCCAGCCTGGGACAGCTCAGAGCCACAGCTCAGGAGAGGCCAAAACCAGCACCAGAAGAGCTGCCACACAGCTCTAAATCAATTTGGGAAAACCTGCTTATTTGTTCTCATGGTTGAGGCTGCTGATTTCCAATGAGAGGTATAAACCTCTCCCCAAACTGGATTCAAGATGCTATGGAAAATTTAAATTAAAACCTTAAAAAACATTCCCAATTCCTACCCCTCTCCATACTACATAAATGATTGCAACAAGCTCTCTTGTACAAGAACATGCAGGCACCAACAACCTTCTCCCTCCAACAAGAGTTTATCTGAGGAGGTGCTATAGATAGAAGGGAAGGAAAAAGGTTCCCAGTAGGGTTGTCTTTAGAAAGCTCAAGTCATTAGAGCCAAGGTTTCAGGTGCAATGCAAGACTAAAAGGATGCATATGCTAAACAGTAGTGTGTCCTTCAGAAGAAAAAAAAAAGCTAAATCAGGAACCTGCAGTATTAGGTGGATGCTTGGATAAACACCATTCAACACACCACAGCAGAAATGATAATGCAAGTTTAGTTTTCACACCGGAGAGATTTCAAAAGATTTGCAAAGCTTTGATAATATTTAACATCTTTACTAATTTCCTTTTTGGTGCAATCATAAATTTACCACGGTAGCCAAAAGATCTGGGATGAGCTACAAGTTCTAGCTGGCTCCAAAGCCAACAAGAATAATGTGTGCTGTTACTATTTTCTCTCAAAACATACCTCTGCAAAACTGACTCAAAATGAGAAAAGAAATTGTGAAACTGTCATTACAAAGAGGCATTTAAAATGCAGATCAAAGTGCTGCCTTAGAAGTTGTATTCCTTGCCAAATCATCAAAGCTTTCTTTACTCTCAATAGCTCCCCAAATCCTCTGATTTGAACGATAAATTCTTACAGCTGAAATTTATCTGCTTTAAAAAACAAACAAACAAACACAAAAAACAATCAGAAAAGCCCAAACCCCACAACTCCTTTCTCTGGTTACCAACTTCTTCATTAACCAGTTTACTTGGAGCCACTTTCCTGTATTACTAAATTAAGTTTCACGGACGTGTTTATGCCTGCGTGCGCGCACACACACACAGAGTACCCTGAGACCTCCCCAAGTACTGAAAACCTGTCAGCCCTTGGTGGTGCGTGTGTGCAGGGTCTCTCCAGCCCTCAGAGGGGTGTGTGCAGGGTTTCTCAGCTCTCAGCAGTGTCCAGCTCCAGGTGCTGGCACTCAGGGAGCTGCTCCCACGCTCAGCGCTGGGATCGCCCCTGCGCCGCTCCCCTACACCCCGCACTCACCCATCGCTCCTGCAGGAGCTCCACACCACTACTGCATTCCCTGCAGCAAGGAAGCAGCAATGCAGCAGCCACTGCTCAGTTCTGGAAGGTGGAGGTGAGGGGTCAGATCCTGCTGCCACAGAATTCCTCCCTGTGCCGGACTCGGCTGCGCCGCTCGCAGCCGGAGCAGGTCTGGGATGCATTTCCTCACCTGGGACCTGCCCGAGTGACCTACCTCCTGCCACCCAAAACAGTTATAAAATAATCACCCAGCAATTCAGCCACACAGACAGGAAGAACTCTGCATAAAAACATCCCCGTTGACACCAATGATTCCTGTGCTTTATGGACGTCTGGGAGTGTGCTCATGCCGTGAACCAAGTTTCAATTAATTGCAGCCAAGTGGCCCTTGCAGCTCTCTCCTCACCAGCTCTCCAGCCAGGCTTTGCCACTTGGATGAAACCCACCAGGAGCAGATGCACCGTGTATCAGAGAACAGGAGGGATCTGATAAGACAAACCACACACCAGGACAGGATCTCCCTCCAGGAAGCAAACTTGTTGGCAGTTTTCACATGAGACACCACTGCAAATAAATTACCTTTTTTTTTTTTTTCGCTAATTAGGCTTAGCAAATTCTGACAGCTGCCGCTACCTGAATGAAATAACATCGACAGACATGACTGTACACTGAGTTACTCAGGAAAGGAGCTGGATTGTAATTACCCTTTATTAGTGACACCACATAGTTTGCTACTTCCCTTGGAAAGGTCTCCTCATGTCTCTCCACTTATAATTTATGTTTACAAATTCCTTCTAAAACTGGATTTATCAAACCACCAACTTCAGCCTGGGAAATCTAAAATTATTAGTATATTTGATGAGCAACAGCAAACAAAAGTAAGAACGTTTTTATGGGTGCTCTTCTCTCCATTTGCAAAGGAAGCAGTGGTAGCCACTAATTCAATATCCCAAAAAAATTTCACAGGAAAGCCCAGACCCTACCTTGGGAATTCCTGGCTTTAAGGAAAAGAATATGGTTGCTATTCCCCACATACCCTCAGTTCTGGTGTTCTCACAACCAGGATCTGAAAACACACTACAAAGGCAAAGCAAACATTCAGGGGTGGAGGATGCCTCCATGCCAGAAGGTAACAGGACTTACTGCAGCAAACACCCTGACCCTGACCGAAAAGGAAGAACAAACCATGTCTTGCCTGCACCTGGCATTATAAATGATCACTCTGATTATACAGGATCATGTCTGGTGCCGTGTGCCAGTCCTGCTGTGCAGCACAGCACAATCCAGGTGTTCACCCACAGGAACAAAACAAAGTTTGACTATTTTCCCCGCATTTTCCTCTCTGTGTCTTTTCACTCTCCCATTCAACATCAATTATAAAACACCAAGATGAAAATCGCTTCCTGAGGGCACAAAATAAACTGTAATTTTAATAAAGACCCCTGTGCTCTCCAGGCTCAGGGAGTCAGGCCTTTCCTTGGGTATGAAAGGTGGGACCCACAGAGCTGGGAGTGCAGAGTGGGTCCCCTGGGGTGGCCAAGGGCACACACAGACGGCTCTTGGGCCACCATAAGCAAAAGGCACCCATGCTCTGCTCCTCCAGGAGCACACCTTGGGATGCTGATTAAGCAAAAACAGAGCTTGTCACAGACACATGACCAGAGCCAGACACAGCGAACTCCCCGGTTTGGCTGAGGCAAACTGAGATGCCACAAACTGAACATCCTCTGTGCAAGCACTTTTGGGCTTGCTGAAACATTGGGAGCAGCTCTGGCTTCCCTCCATGAGGAAAACTTTGCGGGGGGAATAAAGAAGCAAGTGGTTCTTATCCACTCTGCCCTGGAATAAACCATAACTGCCAATGACAGAGTGTCAGGAAAGGGTTAGGATTTGTCAGAAAAGCAGTGTGAAAGTGGAAAGGAGATGTGATCTCTGGTTCAGCCATATGCATTTGGTTTGTTATTAAACCAAAGAATGTGAAAACCTAGAAGTCTTGGCTTGGACAGGAACCTGCTCTCAGGGCTCGCTCAGCCCAGCCGGACACAGCGCTGCAGATCGGCCTCGATCCTGGGAGATGCCACCACACCTCCAAAAAATCCCAAACGCCTCGGACAACACTGCTGCACCACCGAAGCGTCTGCACGAGCAAAGCCTGTGCTGAGAGCCCCCAGCCCGGGGAGAGCCGCCCTCAGAGGATGCCCANCGAGCCGGGCAGGTGCCGCTGCTCCTGGGGAGGCGGCCGCGGCGCCTCGCTCCGCTCCCCGCGCCAAATAATTAGTTATTTACAGCCTCTTCCGCCACGCCGGTCACCCCTGACCTCCTTCAGCAGCCGAGGCGATTAGAGCCCACTGCTGCAGACGTCTGGCTGCTTAGCACCGCCCGGCATATTGGCACTCCAGCCCGGCGGCGGGCGAGACTCGCGCCCCCGCCCCCAAAAAACCCTTTTCTAATCCTAATCTGGGAGCGCCACACACAGAAACCAGCTGCTTCCTCCACCGCAGCGCCGCAGCCGCCATACGGAATAAAGCCTGCGAGGAAAAGGGTTTTGGGCATTTGGACAGTTAACCTATTTAGAGGGTTGTAAATCAGAGAGGAGTTCGCGTGTTCCTCCCCGTGCCACTTTCCTGAAGCGTTCCTGCCTGGTAACTGAAAATTTTGGCTGAAAAATTAAGGAGCATCTGGTGGTAGCTGCTCTGAGGTTTCCTCAAAGTCGTATCAGAAAGATACATAAAATCAAGCGACTGGAGGAGGAAAAACGCTGTCGAATGAATTTATCTCAGCGAGGCTCAGCTCTGCCCTTTCCACTGGAGCCAGGTGAGGAAGCGATCAGGTACCAGCCCCTGTAGTGCCACCAAAGCTCTCCTGGAGCACACAGGTAAACGAATGCTGCCCGCCGTCAGCAGGAAATAAATAATAACATTGGTGATAAGAAACCTACCCCAACATGAAATAAGGAAGGGCAGCAATAAGGGAGCCCACTCCAAGGCTCCCAGAAGCTAATGGGAACTCAGCACCGGAGTGTCAGCACCCCAGAGCTGACAGAGGGTAGGGGACAAATCAGGGAAGGACCTCGGGAGCATCAGACACGAGGCTCCCACAACACCCATCCGAATCCAGGCAAGGTCTCCTCTGCTGTAATTCTCTGTTCCCTGTCTCTCACACCCCCCATCCATCAGCAGCACCTGCCTCCTACCAAGCCTTTCAGATGCTGACAAAAATGGGGGGAAAATTATAAACTACGCTATTTCTAAAAAGTCAAGGAGTGAAATTCAAAGCCTGAGTTGTCCCAACAAAACCTCATGCCAAGAGTTGGACTGGAATAGAAGCTTTTTCTTCAAAAGACATTACACATTTTAATTCACAACTTGTATCACAACCATGAGCCTTGATCAGACACAAAGTCTCATCCTTGGGATTCTGTGGGACACAGCTTATGTTCAGCAACTGGCTGACACAAAAAAGAAGTGTATCTTCATTATTTATACACTGCTATTGGTATGCACATCTAGCCTGGCCTGTTAAAGTCAGGGAAGAATAATGGTCTATTCAGTACCGGTAGTGTTAATAAAATCAGGCAAATCCAGCTTAGTTTTGTCTGAACACGAATGAGATTAAATCAAGATTAAAAGTGCATACAGTACAAAGGGTATGGTTTATGCTAAAATTCAGAATGAACACATTTTAGTACCCGGCATACAAATGCCTGCAGACCTTCTCCGGGACTCAGACACCTGAATTAAACGAGGATGCAGCTGGAGAAGGAGAAGGCAGATGACACTGGACAAAAGCCATCCAAAATACCAAGGGACAGATGCTCTGCAGCCCCGCTGGAGGTAACGGGGCAGATCCTGTGCTAGCAGAAACAGGCACAGCTCAGCTGGCTCTCCTTGCACGCACCGAGCGCCAGCCTGCCCCGTCGCAGTGCCAGGCATATATGCAAAATCCAGACTCTTTCCCAAGTTTTCCTTTTGGGCCATTTTGCATTAGTCTGTGCAGGGTTTGGATTTCACGGCACTGAACAAAGTGCTAAGCAGGGTACAATCCTGACAACCCTCCCGGTCTGGGATGCCTTGGAAACCTTCCCTTGACAGAAAATACCATTTGCCTAAACTGCCAAAGAGCCCAACTCATTCCTCTCCCCTCAGCAGTAATATTCCTTCTCTCTCACCTCCGTGCACTTCATTTCCAAGAGGGAAAGAGCACACAGAGAAAGTGGTGAATATTTAGGTCAGGCACTGCCCTCACAGCTACTCTGCGAGGGTTGAAAAATATTAATGAAAAAACCCAAATCGCCCTTCGGTAGAAAAAGCCCCGAGGGGCTGGAGACGGGGGAAAGAGGTTCCCAAATACAAACCCTACTCGGGTGTCCGGACCGCGGTGCCCCCCGGTACCGAGGCCAGGGTGATTTCCACGGGGGTAGCGCAGAGCCCGGAGGAGGCTCGGGAGCCCCCAAGCATCACCCCCGCAGGAGGGGCACCGGGGCACGGCGGGGAAAGGGCGAGACGCGGGCGGCGATGGAGCCGCGAAGGGGCAGAGCGGGGATCTCAGCCCGGTGCCGGCGGGGAGCGAACGGGCCAGGCTGATCCCGGGCAGCTCCGCCAGCCCGGCCCGCGCCGGGTCACACCCGCACCGACACCCCAGCGGCAACAGATGAGAGAGCGGGGGAGGAAAACCGCTCCGGCAAAGCGCATCGCAGCCAAGGGTCCCGGCGCCACCGGGAGCCCCCGCGGGGACTTCGCGGGCACTCCCGCAGCCCGGGCACCTCCCGCACCCTCCCCGGGAGCAGCAGGACTGGTACTTACTGATCTCCATGCTCTGGAACAAAGACCTTTTGCAGTTGCATGTGCAGGACACATTGGGCTGAATAGCTACGGCCGTGCTGTTCAGCCCCATGAAGTTATAC
>VWZP01009913.1:560487-602048 GCA_013396995.1 Dicaeum eximium | reverse complement strand
CACCCCCCTTCCCATCCCTTTCCCATCCCCTTCCCACCCCGTTTCCCACCCCACTCCGCAGAGCCTGCAGCGCGTGTCAGCGCTGAGCCGCGGGGAGGGCGGATGCCCAGGGATCGGGTGCCCGGGGATCGGGTGCCCGGGGATCGGGTGCCCGGGGTTGGAGCTGCCCGAGAGCTGAACACGGGCTCAGAGGGGTCGGTGTGGTGTAAAAGATGTGTAAATGTGGTGCTTAAGGACAGGGTTTGGTGGTGGCCTTGGCAGCGCTGGGGGAATGGTTGGAATTGATGACCTTAGAGGGCTTTTCTAACAGAAACCATCCTGTGATTCGATGAAATGAACGCAGTGAGAGCCCCCAACATCTCCACCTGCACCCACTCACTGCAACGCCAGAGTGCCTGGAGGAAGAGAGGGCTTGAAAATCCATCACTGACAGCAAACTCTGAAAATCTGTCGGGGCTTTAGAGCAGCTGTGAGAGCACCTCCCTCCCAAACTGGGTGGCTTGGCAGGGATGGGTCAATTGGGCCCCTTCTTTGGAGGAACTTGTGTGCTCTGCCAGAATTCTGTGTGTGAGATTTGGGGCGTGCAGGCCTGAGCTGACAGCCCAGGAGCACAGCACTTGGATAAGCTCTGCTGCACCGCCTGAAGCCTCTCTTGGTTTGTTTGTATTGACTTTGAGAGCACCATTGGTGTCCCCAGGAGTTGGAAAACAAACAGGAGCCCCCGGTGCCAGCGCCAAGGAGCTTAAAGCCAGCCTGCAAACACAGCTCGGGCTCTGTGTTCCCAGGGCTTTGCTGGTTTGATCTGAAGAGGCATTAGGATCCAGCCGCGGGGCTTTAGGGTCTGCCTGCCGAGGAGAGGGGGCTGCAGGTCAAGAGGCTCCTGAAAAGAGGAAAGGGCTCCAAGCAGGAGCAGTGAATGGCCCCGGGAAGGCAGCAAACACAGCCCCGTTCTTTGTTTCCCCCGCATTGTCGCTGCTCTCGGGCTCTCTGTTCCCCCCGTGTGCGCCACTTCCACTCCCATGACACAGCCCGAGCACGGAGGAAGGGAGCAGCCGGCACGGGGATGTTTCGTGTGGATCCAAGAGCTAAATCTGGCCCTGCCTTGTGCGCTGCCCCGGCTCCCCGGGGAGCAGAAGGGAAACGCGGCCAGAGCCGCTTCCTGCAGCATTGTCTGAGCACCGGGACCTCTCCTGCCCGGCCGGCCAAGGGCAGCCCGTGGGGACGGGGTGTCTGAGAAGCTTCCAGTTTGCCTCACACCTCTGCACAGGGCCGGACAGGCAAACTGGAGCGGGGCCCAGGCTCTGTCCTCCCTCCCCGGGATTCCCTCAGGCATTGGGTTGCCCAGAAGATTTAGGGAAATGAATCCTGCTCGCGCTGCTTCACACGCATCTTTTAGGGTACTGCGTGTTGCTGTGTGCTCCTTGCAAATGCCGTTTCCTGTGAAAAAAAATCCCAGCCTTGCTAACATCCCACATGTAATGTGATACATTCCCATTCATACACACTTCCCACCACTCCGACACGCTGCACTGTACAACCAGAGAGACAGAGAGTGTACGGCACGGCTGCACTCAGAAATACCGAATTCTTCTGGCGTGCAGGGGGTGACTTGGGGTTATTTGGGTGTGTTCCCCCCCCTCCCCCCGTCCTTTTCCAGAAGAGTTTGGAAAATTACTTTCCACCATCTGCCCTGCCAGAGCTAGGAAATATTTGGAATACGTTCCATTCTCCTAATGAACACGCAGCAGCAGGGGTGCCGCAAATGAGAGAGACAAAATCTTTCTAATGAACAACAAATGAACTCGAAATCACATCTACATAGCTTCAGCTTTTGTTGCCTATAGCTTCAGGGTGATTCATGGAGACAAAAATCAATGAATGCGCTGTAGACCCAGGTCTAGCACGGCGTGCAGAAGTCTTATCGTGACCCAAGCCATATTTGTTTTGGATACAAATACAGACTCTCACTAGCTTCCTTTTCCTTAATTGACAAAAAAGTAGGGGAAGAATTTAAGTATGGTTCCTACAACTCTTGTTAACGCTCTTCTGAATGTGTTGAATTTATAGGGTACCGTCAAATGAGTATTAGTATTCGTGACACAAATCACATCGCTTCCAACTGGTGTACAGAGCTGTATCATGCTCTTTTGTTAAAAAAAGAATGTGCTCCAACTGAAGAAATTAGTGGTTCTTAGAGAAAAAGGGCCAAAAAGCTCTGCTTGATCCACATTCTTCAGAGACTGGGGGTGGATGTTGCTGGGGTGAATTGGACAGGGGTGAATTTCCAGATCCACCACAGCAGAAATTAAGGGCTTTTCTCAAGTATGTGCCACTATGAATATGCAATTAGCTGTTCTTCCTTTAAGAGTTTTGCCTGCTGCCAACCAGCCAGACATAAGCAAGTTTCCACTCAAGGCTTTTGCTGTCAGAAACTTGGACATATCAAGTGGAAACCTCAGTTCAGGGCTCAGATGCTGCACAAGGGACAGTGTGACCCATCCCAGCTGTCCTTAGCACAGAAGTGTGAGGAACAAGGCATTCCTAGAGCTGCAACTGATCCCATCCCTAATAGCAAAACCTCTGATCAGATACTGGGACTTTTCTTCGAGCCTCCTCAGAGGCGGATTTATTTTCTTACACCAGACCACACGCTTTAAGCCCAGAATACTCAAGGAGTGACAAGTGCCAGCAGAGAACTCAGTCAGCTCCAAAGCTGAGGCATCTCTCAGCTCCTCCCTTAAAGGAAAAGCCATGGGAGCCCAGGGAATGCTTCCAGCCTGCACTGAAACTCATCCCACTGGCTGTGGCAGGGCAAAAGCAGCATTGCCAAGCCAGCAGATGCGAGTGCTGGAGCAGCTTTCTGAAAGCCTGGGCAGAGCTGCACAGAGCAACCATGGGATAAAAGTGGTGGCCAGGTAAGTGCTGCTGTGCAGGGACAGCAGTACCTGCTCCTCTCTGCAATTCCTGCATCCTTCCTGGGGTGAGGAATGTCTGGAGAGAAAGCATTGCACTGCCTGTCCTCTCTGCACCTGATGTTCTCACCTGGTTCTGTGCTGAGGTGCTGATTTTTTGGTGTGTGCCCTCATTTTCTAGGAGCCTGACTCTGCAATTCCTCCAAGCATTTAACCTGCAAGAAAGTCAGCAGTTTCCCCAACAAGACTTTACATGACTAGGCCTCCTTATTTAACACCATCTTCCACACACCCCTTCACCCTCCTTGTCTCCCATCCCTTGCAGCTTCACCCTCTGAAAGAGGACTTGGATTCAGCACCTCAGACTCATTAAATAACCACTTGCTTTCCCCTTGTTCTTGGTCTCTCACATTAAAGCATGTATTAAAAGGCAAAAAAAAAAGGAAAAAGAGAGAAACAGAACGTTCCTACAAAAAAGCAATTTCTTGGCTGGCCATTTTTTTTTTAAACTCCCCTCAATATGGCAGGAGATATTTATGTCTGAACAAATCCTTCTCCCTCCCAATCAATCCAGCTTCCCTTGCTTCTGCAGTGCAGCCACACTGTTTCTATCAGTCTGTTACTGTGAAAATTAATGTGACAACACAAAACGCAGCATAATGACTAAAGGTGTGTGAAATAGTCCTGGAGAAATACGAAGTGACTTCAAATGCAAGGTATTTCCTCCTTCCCCTTTCTCCCATCCTACAAGCTGCTGCAGTTCTGAAAATGGGACAGTTTTCAAAGAGACTATATTTGCAGAGCAAAGATGGATGCTATTTTTATTGCAAATTAGCAGATTTTTTAGCAGATCCAACCTCATTTGCAAGTGAAAGTGACTCTACTTACCATGCAGATATAGGTCTTATGTTGGAAACTCATGGAAATTCATGTTTTGAACATACTTAGAGAAGAAAAAAATAGCCTCTGCCTTTATTTCTGGCTGTGACTTGCTCCAGTGAAGCAACACCAGCGGGGCAGCACGTCTTGGCTGAACTACTACATTCTGTGAGCAAGTGGGAATGAACCTGGAACAGATTTTAGCTGTGCTCTGTGAACTTCTGGGGGCTGGGGACTTCGAGGAGTCCACAGAGAAACAAGAAAAGGTACTCAGCTGTTAGAGAGAGAAATTTGCTATCCAGGGATCCACTTTTCCCTTGGAAAGTTTTGAACGGTCTGCACACACACACACACATATATATACATATATATATATATATATATATACACACATTTATATGCCCAGCTGGGGTTGTCCATGGTCTGCACTGATGTGAAAAACTACAATTACAATGTAGTAAACAGTAACAGGGAAAAACAATCAGCTAACAGTCAGTCCTGCAAAAAATGCCCTTTCAGAATGCCAAAACTTTTAAATAAATTGGAAAAAAAAAAAATCTGGTGAGTCATTGAAGCCAAGAAAAACACTTGAAAAAAATAGGGAAATAAAGCACTGCTTTTAAGTGCACTGAATCCAAAGATTTTCATTGGGTTTTGATTCTAAATGGGATTTTTCAATTAGAAGTCAACCTACAACTTGAGAAAGGTAAGCAAAAGGTTAAACAACTCCCAAATAAACCAGGAGAAAAAGTCATTACATCCCAAACGATGCCAGTTGTGTCAGGTCCAAATCCACATCACAAAAATTACCAAGAAAAAGAAACTGGGGGAGTGAGAGAAAAAACTGTGCACACCTCTAAAACCCTCATACAACATTGGGGCTGGATTCCCAGAGGTGCCAGTTTGGATTTGCTTACAGCCCCACCATGAAAATGAATTAAGAAGACAAAAAAAAAAAATTATAAAAAAATCTTCATTTTAATATGGGCATTGCAAGAAGAAAGTGAAAAATAGAACAGCAGGCAGGAAAAGCAGAGAGCTCCTATTTCAAGGAGTGGTTTGAAGAGAGCAATTCCTACCTGCCAGATGTGCACAGGCATTCATTCCTTCAGCCCAGGTGTGAACCTGTTTGTGCCTCTCTGACAGCAGCACGGGGGGAGCCAGCGGTGCAGGGACCCGGGGATGGAACAAATCCTTCTGGCAGGTGCCAGCTCTGCAGAGCTCTGCTGTACATGGAAAAGCAGAAGGTGAGTGTCAGCCCTGCTGTTGGGTTGCAGCCTGATGGGCTCAGCTCTTTCTCCTCACGTGCCTGGGTGTTTTTGGGGGATGCAGCTCCCTTTTCCAGCGTGTCCATGAAAACAGACACCCCACATTCCTGAGTTACTGTGGGATTCAGTGAGGTTATTTTCACCACAAGCGAGTTCAAAGTCAGAGGTAAAACACGTTAAAACCGCCTAAATTAATCTCACAAAAAGACACAAATATTTAAATTCGAAGTTGTAAAAAAGGAAACAAAGATTAAAGTCTCAGGGCCAGCATCCCAAAGCTCCTCTGTGAATACACATTTCCCAGCAGGTATTTTAGTGCTCCATGTACCTGTCCCAGACACCAACTCATTCCCCTTGGATTGAGGACACCCTTGGACTGGAATTGTTCTGGTTGCACTTTTACCAACACAGGCCTTGATGCTACAACACAAATTAACATTTTGAAAACTGAAAAACACATTTCACAGTTCTTACAGTTTTTCTTAAGATAGGTGCAGGGGATATATTTCCTTATTCCTGACCAAAAGATCAGAGTATTCTTTTGTGAGCAGGAGGCAGCTGATCATTTGTAGCAGGCATGAATTATTACAGTGTCTCCATCCAAACAAGTGAACATCTGTATCCCATTTTCACTGGCACCACGAGATACCTGGCGCAGCCCCAAAAGGGAATGTTTAGCTACAAGGGTTTAAAATATGCATTAATTTGCTGTTGTGTTATCTTCTGGTATTCTCAGCTTTTGAAAAAAAACCAAAAAACTTTATCAGTGAAGTCCTCCAACTGTCTATTTGCCTTGCTCTGGCCCAAAACGAAAGGAGTTAAGTGAAACAGTTTTGAAAGCCTCATTTGTTTTCCCTCCTGAGGAGCAGTGCTTATGGAAGCCAGTTGGAGCAGGACTTTGGGGAGGATGGGACATCTCCTGTCCCTCCCTCTGCTGCTGCTTCTATGCAGAGGGGAATTGTTGGTTTATTCAACCCTCCCAAGGACAGCATCACTGGGAGAGTGATTTTCAACAATCCAAGGGTGTGGGGGGTCTGTGTTTAGTCCACTGTTGCATCCTTGGCTCTTGAAAATATGTTTTTGTTAAAGGCAAGGTGTGTTTTCTCAGCAGATCATTATCCACAGCCATCAACCAACTCGTGTAAAACTCCAGGGCAGGAAAGCTCCTTTGCTACAGCTTTCAGCTCAGCCATGACCTTATGTCCAGAATCTGCTTGGGATGAAAAAAACCTTCTGCTAATGAAATTATGGTTTTCTTAGTTCTTAAATTTACCTGGTCCCTCCTTCCTGCAAGCCCAGCTGGGTGTCCCCCACCTCAGACAGGAGCTCTTTTGGGGTGATCCCTCTCTCACCAGACTGGCACTGGAGGCAGGGGGAGTGGGGATCACCCCAGGAGTGTCCTCAGCTGCTGGTTCCAGTCTGTCCAGGTCAGAAACCTCCTTCACCCTCCACCCTACCCCAGGCTTCAAAGGAATCACAGATACCTCCTTGAAATGTTTTCTTAGCACTCCCCATTTCTAGTAATTTCTGTTTAAAAGAGAAAAACAGCACGGTGTGTGCTGTGCCTGCTGCCTGTGCAATATTCCTCACATTTTAGCTCATATTCCTTGGCTGTTTACACCCATTTGTAGCTTCCCATCATGGCTATGAGGAAGGGGATGCCCATTTTCCCTGCATTGGTACAAGCACTGAACAGCAGGGCTTTACTCCAAGCTGCTGGAGCTCCTCAATGGTTACCACCAGTTGTACTACTGCTGCTTTGGTCAGTCACGGTGGCTGCACTAGTGACAGCCTCTCTACAGCCAGCAAGTGCTCAGTCACCACCCCATGTGCCAGAGGGACTCCTGAAACCAAAGCCACTGTCACCTCAGTGCTCAGTGACAGTTTCATTAACACCTCCTCACATGAGACTCCAGTTTAACTCCCCGGGACAGGTGAATTAGGCACACGGGGACAGTTCCCCTGGCAGATTAAAAATGTTCTGGATCACTTCTCTAATATTTTGCTGCACATGGAAGTCACTCAATCCTTCAGCGACACTGAGAGTGACACAATGTGCTTGGCAGGGGGAGCAGGGTCCCTGCTGAGGCAGCTGCTCCTGCACATTCCTGCTGGGCACCCCCTGTGCTGGCCACGCAGGAGAGCCTGCAGCAAACTCCTCCAAGTGGGAAGATGAGAGAAGTCCTTGAGTAACAGCTTGGCCTTTCTCCATGGCTGGGAAACTGAGGCACCCAAGGCAGATGACTGCCTCTAAGCCACAGATGGCCAGAGGGTTTCAGGCAAAGCTGGGCACCGAGTTCTGATCCAAGCGATTTCGACCACACATCGTGTCTGATGACTAAAATGATGGCGTTAACACTCTGCTTCAAACTCTGCTTGGCTCTGGAATAAGAGACAATTAAAATGGTAGGAAAATCCCTGTTATTAAATGTCCACGGCGAAGCTGAACTGACAAATAAGAAACAAATTCACAAATATCAGTAAACAGCATGTTGAGCTACAGAAATAAAGAGGAAAGAAGTAAACATGGCCATGCCACCATAGAAAAATAGAGTTACACCAGTACAGCTATAACTGCTCTGGAAACCTCTCATCTCAGGGCAAGGGGGCCTTTGAGGCTGTGCCTTCAGAAATTAGGGAGTCTGCAAATAGTCTGGCTTTTAAGTGTCTTCACTCAAGAGGATATTAAAAAAAAAATCTGTATAATTTACAGCCCCCCCTCACCTAATACTGAGTATTTTCATAGACAAAGTGGAAGCCTTGTCACAGCCCCTGTGCAAATAAACTCTCTCCACTTTTTGGAGGATTCTCCGGGCAGGATCCTCTCCAGTGCTGCTCCCCGAGTGTTTACTGGTTGTTAACTGTGCTCCCTCGCAGCCTCCAATCTCGGAGAGCATCAAAGGGGAAGGAATGCCACTTGCCTAAACGTGATAGACTATTGCTGCAGGCAGGAGTAACTTGTGCTGTCAGTGTTCAATTAGCACCAAGTTAAACTAAATGTCTTGTGAATATTTCATAACGATCTGCCAGCATCGTATCTGAACTCTCTGGCTTTTACCAAGCCATTTCCCTTCCAAAGTGACATGATGTGGAATTAAAGAGGAATGATGAGCCAATCTCGCTTGTTTGAGTATCTGCTCAAGAATTACGCTGTATAACTAAAAAGTAGTAATAATTTCTTAAAAAAGCACAAAATACCCCAGCAACAACTGTCACCTAAATTATCCTTTGATAATAAACTGTCTTTGAACAAAGTGAGAGTTTACACACAGTTCTTTTTCTGACTGTAAATTTATTGCAGCTTCCTCATTCACTTTGCGAGTCGCAGGAGCTGATGTAAGCTTTTCTATTTCCCATTTGTTTTTCACACAAAGCCGAGGAGTTAAATGGGTTGGAATAGACCTTAAAAGCCAGGGCTAACTTTATCTGGAAGTGCTGAATGTGTGGCAAGCTCCAGGTGAGCCGCAGGAGTGAGCCAGCTTCGTGCGAGAGGCAGCAGCTCCGCTCTGCGATCTGGGGCAGAAAAAAACCCCACACAAATGGAAATGACTCGGTGCTGCAGAGCAGCCGCTTGCAGACACGCAAATCCCAGGCTGCAGAGGAGCTGTGGGATCTGCCTCACCTGCCCGGGGTCCTGGGCACTGTCCCCAGGGAGCTGAATCAGCCTCAGCAGGAATTGAAGTGTGCACCCAGCCCTGGCACAGTGGGGAAGAGCTCCTAAAGCAGAGGCAGCAAAATCTCAGAGGTCACTGAGCTGATCGCTCACAGTCCCCCTGAAGGACAGAGGCCTTCTCCAAAGAGGGAAAGGCGCCACAGGGCACCCAGAGCCTTTCCAGCTGGGGCTGCCAGCAAGGAGATCAGTTGGTTCCAGCACTTAATGGAGCAAAGCCACCAATTCGCATCAGCTCATCCATCACAGCTCAGATGATGAATGATCCTGGGCTTGCAGCAGCCTGGGCTGATGATGCTCTGCAGAACACAGCCAAATTGTCCAGCTCTGCTCGCTGAGGAGAGGTTCCCTCAACTGAGGAAGGGCAGGCTGAACTAGAAACTTCTGCTGGCCTGGCTGCACAGGCTGGGATGGATGTTCCAGGGCAGCTCCTAGGCACGAGCAGAACAAGTGCTGAGACAGGTTTTTAAGTTAAGTCAGCAAGTAAAGAGCAATGGTGAGTCTGAAATAACCCCAGGGACTGAACCATTTCCCTTGGCCAATGCCGAGTGACCCATGGCTACTCTCACCCAGCAGTGCTGCCTTTGGGTCTGGAGTCTCATCACCCCAGATTTTACAGGAAAATAGTTACCATTTGTTAGCCATCTGAAAAAAAAAAAAAAAAAAAAAAAAAAAAAAAAAAAAAAAAAAAAAAAAAGGCACACCTTTTTTGGTAGTGAAGATTTGGTAAGAAAAGCCACATGGGAGCCATTTTACAGCACTGAATGCAATAGTTACCTGTTACTGCAGCTGTATTGATGTTCAGATAAATCTTGCTCCTATAGGCAGGATCTGGGCTTTGCCCTTTTCAGAACAGCATCATATAGCATATACATATATGAATGTATAGCAGCTCTTTCTGGTGCCCAGTCCTTGCCCAGTTTGATCCCTCACTTTGCTGGCACAGCCCCTGCAGGAGCGTGGGACCCACGCTGCCCATGGCAGGGGGAGCTGCTGCTGGCCCTGCAGGGACCCTGCTGTCCCAAACAGCCCAGCTGGGGCAGGGAGAGCTCAGACACAGAGCCAGCACAGCCTCCCTTCTCCCCAGGGCCCTGCAGGGTGCACCCATGGCCCAGGTCCCAAGGACACAGCCTGGCTCCATCACCATGGCACAGCTTCTAGTGACGGGTGTTACAGCAGACAAACTCACAGAAATACCCTTGAAAAGAGGGGGAGATGGAGGAAGGAGGGCCAGGGAACTTCAGAGATGCCAGAGACAGCTGGAGAGATAGACCCAGACCTGGGGGAGAAAACCAGACGCAGCTCTGTCCTCAGGGCTGGGCACTGCTGTTAAACCCCACACCAAGCCATGCCAATTAATGCCCCTCCGTCCCAGATAATGAGGGAGTTGGCTCTGCTGAGAGGGGGATTGGCAGGAAGCCCCACTCCCTCCTCCCCACTGCACCTGAGCCATCTGCATGCTGGCTGTGGGGGATGAAGCCCGCTGCAATGATGTTTAAAGGCTCCCATAATTTGTTTAACAGACCTGAAGACCTACCAGCATTTAACTGCTGCAGACATCGATGGATTACAAACAGCAAACCAAACCCAAGCGTGGCTGGGCTGGAATATTAATCCATCCCTTCAAGGGCAATGGAAACAGGGAAGATCCCACAGATCAAGAAGGAAGGGGGGATTGGGCTGTGCAGCCTCGTTAACACCCAATGCCCCCACCCTTCCCAGCTCCAAACACTGACATTTACCCTCCCCAAAAGGCCGAACTAATATCCTGATAGTGCTGTTGGCACCCTTCCAGCAGATGGTTTTGTACATAGACCTGTTGGGGTTTTTGACACAGTCACTTGTCTGAGTGCCAACATCTGAAAAATAACTCAGGAGGCCTTTTATGGCTCTAAATTTGAGGCTTTGGGGCCTTTTCTCATTTTTTTCCTTGTTAGACCATCACAAAGAATGCAAATTCTACTAAAGTCATGGAATAGATTCCCCTGATTGTGTGTGTTCAGCTGTACAGCAGTTGCCAGGGTAAATTCTAGGATGTGCTTTAAAATGCCAAAATATATTAGTAACACTTGTCTACGAAAATAATGATCATAAGAAAGGGATTTATTTGTAAACCTTACAGAGAAAACACAATTCATCCCATATTTTGCTGTGGAAAAGTCCCACATGAACCTTCAGCTGGTGAGCTGAAAATTGCAGGAGCTGGAAAAACTCCAGGGGCTGGAACACTCCCAATGTCTCCGGAGCTTTTCCGACCCACCCAGTCCCACTGGCTTTTAGCAGGTTGTTAGAAATAATCAGGAGGCTGTAAAAATAATATTTCTGCCTTGATTAACGTGATGTTCCAGTCTGCTGTTGGGTTTTGTCCTTGATTGTGAGAGGGCAGAGGCAGATGCTGAGTGTGCAGTCACCAACCACCAGTGTGTGTGTCAGCCCCCAGCACAGACAGAGGGAAAAAGAAAGGAAAGGGATCCAAGGGGAGAGTCACAGGAGAAATAATTGTACAACTTTAGAGGGAACAGCACCTGTGTAAGTCCTGTGAACAAGGGGCCCTGCAGGACAGGGAGTGGGGAAGGGCTGTGCTGTTCCCTCACCTGCCAGAGGTGCTCACCCATGGCCAGCACAGGGAGGAGGGTGACAGTCACTGAGCTGAGGGCCCCCAAAGCCTGGACACAGCACCCACGGGGACACAAAAGGATCCCCAGGACTCCCCTTGGCCAGGCAAGACCCCGACCTTCGGCTGCACTTGGACTCCAGGGAGGGCTGGCCGGGGATCAGCTCCTGCTGCTCTGCACAGGGAGGTGTCAGTGCCCCACTGCAGAGGGTCCTGAGCAAACCCAGCTTTTCCTGCCAAACACATTCCCTGGCTCCCTCTGCAGCAGGCACTGCCAGCAGGGTGAGGTGGCCACACCCGTGCCTCTCCTTGCAGATCTCTGCGGTTGGAACCCATGAAAATCCCCAATTTTTTTTTTTTTTTTTTTTTTTAATAGTTCACCTGGTGCCTCCAGGTTTCTGAGAGATATTTTATTGCATTAGTGTTGTCAAATGGTGACATTTCTGAGTGTAAGTCATAGGGTTGTTGTTAATGCCAATTTAATGGTGCTAAAATGATTAAATATGGCAGGCTTTTAAATAATGAGGTACATAAAAGGTGTTAATAACCTCTTAAGTGCTTTAATAATATTCTGTGCTATCATAAAATGTTAGTAATTGGACCTCTTAACTTTCATCTGCCATAAAGTAATGAAAGAAAAAAAATCTTAACAGAGGCACTGAATGGCTGAAGATTTTGCTTAAATAAAAGAAAAAAAATTGAACAATGGTAAAACTGAGGCCTATTTGTTCAAAAAAAAAAAAAAAGAAAAGAAAAAGAAAAAAAAGAGTAAGCGTTAACTGGAAAGCCCAGCGGAACTGCATTTTAATATCATGCAAATCCTTAGCATTTCCAAAAAATGTGTTTGGTGTAAGGTACTGCAGGAACAAAGGATCCCAATGAAGGCACGATGGCTCAGTGCTAAACCCAGCATGGAGGAGCTGCTGAGTCTGAGTGAGACAAACCTGTGTGTCACTCTGTGAGTTTGGAACAGCAGCTTTCCTGTACAGGGGATCACAGAATCTCCTGATAACAGAGCTGGGCTCAGCCTGGGCTGCTCCTGCAGCTGAGCAGAGCTTCTCACACGGGTTAAACCCAGATCTGCTCCTGGGAAAGCTCTGCTGGGACAGGCAGGGCTGCAAACCCCAGAATTTCAGAGGAAGTGCAAGTGATAAAGGCTGAAGGATCCTTCAGTGCCCCCCCAGGTAAGGAATTCTCAGAGCTGAGCAGCACCCACTGAAGCACAAAACTGGATTGGCTGCATGCAGAACAGCCAAATGTAATTAAAATTCTAATCAGGGAGCCCAAATAGGAATATCTAAATAAAATTTGGACAGGACTGTGGGTAAGCAGCAGCTTCAACAGAAAAGGCCAGAGGTCTGTAAAATCCCCTCCAGGTTACTGCTTGAATCCCATCCAGCGAGGAGCTGGAGGAGCTGCAGCAGTGCCCATAAAATGTGCTGACATTGGGCTGGAATTGCCTTCAAAGGCTCCCCAGGATAATGTCCAGGGATGTTCCTTAGGTCCCCTCCTCCCAAACACCAATCCAACCCAATCAAATTATTGTGAGAAACCTGCATCAGCAAAATAACTTTCATTAATGGATATTTGCAGGTTCCTGGCTCAGTGGCTCTCAGGGAAGCCCTTTAAGGTCTCTTTAGCTGCTGCTTTGCTTTTCTTTATTGCCTGTTAACATGTGCACCCAGTTCTTTTAAAGAACAGGTGCTTTGAACTGACTCTAAAAAAGAAGGGAATCAGAATTTTGGAGCTAACCAAGTAAGAGTGGTGTAACAGAGCCCTTTTGAGCCATTTATCCCTCCCCTCTGAAAGGCTGTGATTTTCCTCAGCCTCTATTTATAACATTTCGTCACACAGCAGGGAGGGGGCACAGGCCCACGTGAGCCAGGCAACCAATGCTCAGCAGGAACAACAATAGTGCACAACAGAAGCCAAGAGTTTGCCCATAGGCATTGAAAAATTATAACGAGCAAATCGATTTTGAGTAGTCTAAATTTGCTTGGAGATAAATCAGGAGCTGAACAAATGCTCTATCTAACAGAGAAATGATTCACCAAGTGCAGTGTTCCTAGAGCCACACGGAATGCTCTTGGCTGCTCTGAATGCTGGCTTTTCTTTTTTTTTTTTTAAGGTATTTATTTCTCAGACAAGACCATTATTATTTTCTTGTTACAGGTTTAGTGCAGATCACACTGCAGTCAATGACAAATTCTCCATTAGGTTCAATGAAGGACTTGGTCTCCTAAAAGCAATTTTTCATCAATACCTAAAGTACTTCCTTGACTCTCATACTTAAGAGTGAGACTCTGCTCCCACTCATCAGCACCTCTGCCCAGCACAGCTACAATTTGCAAAGTCCCTCCATGTCCCACTGCAGGCCCCAGCATCCCAGAAGAGGATTGTATTTCTTCTTGGAGAGATGCTCTCTGCTTCATTTGATGTGCCCATTACTTGAAAACTGTCTCTCCCTTTGTCCATTAGCTAAATTCTGGATGAGCTTATTATTCTGCTTTGGTTTGTAACAATCCCACTGGATCCATCTCTATGCTTATTAGGATTTTAGAAATGCAATCTAATTTGTGCTAAAGCATACAAATTGGGCTCCCCTATGATCTATGCTGTTCAACACCCCCCTCCTCTGTCTGCAGTGCAGCTCTGATCTCTGCACATCAGTGGAAGGAGCAGTGATGGGGTGCAGGCCAAGCAGGAGCCCCCACTGAGAGAAACACCTGAGCTCTGGTGAGCCTTGGGACCAGAAGTGAAACCAATTGGTTTATAGGTAAGTCTATTAAATTCCTTTTCAACTCCCCATGAAATCCTCATTTCTTCAGCTTGAAATCATCAAGCTCCTTTGGGTGGCCCTGAGAGCAATCTATTTTGAACAAATTTCCGGGAATCAAAACATGGGCAAAGTCAAAGAGATGCTTATGTGCTTTTTAGGCTCATTCCCTCGTGGTTTTTTGTCTCACACCAGTTCAGACTGCAGCCAGTGCAAGTCCCTGCTCTGAGCACATCCCCACCAGCACAGAGAAACAGCCAAACAGCTGGCAGGGGCTGGTTGATGGTGCTGATTGGATAAGTTAATTAAGAGCAGAACTTATTTTGAGCTAGGATAGGGTAAAAAAAAATAAAAAAGGCAAGTGTTTCATTTTGTGATTTGGTAGCTTTGGTTTCTGGAGAAACATCTCCAGAAGTTACACTGAGCTTCAGTGTGGCTGCAGCATGGCACAGACACGGCACACACACTTCAGTTTGTTCCTGATTTCCCTCATGCCAACCCAATCCCTGAAAACAGTCTCCTCCTCTGGTTCCCCACCTCAGCTTTGTCCCATTTTACCAGGGATCATTCTCACCCCAGAGAAGAGCCAGGACACACATGGTGATGCCACCACAAGGAAAAAGCTTTTTCTCCCTTCATTTGGTCAGAGTGGGCTCTGCAGTAGGCAAGGAGAGCAGAGGGGTGGCCACCAGCAGCTCCTGGGACACTCCTGGAGCCACAAGAGCCACCATGGCAGGTGAGTGGCACTGCCACGATGACAGAGCCACCCTGGCCACCAACTTGGGCAGCCTGGGCTCTTCTCATCAAGGCTGAGTAACAAATACTTGGTTTCTCCAAACTCCCATCTAACTTCAACAAGCCTTGTCCTCCTAAAGACTCTCTGAGTACCATTTAGTGCTTAATAAATGCTCTGCCTCATGAAAAAGAAGAAGATAAAATCAATAAAGTGCCTGCAAAGTTGCTTTGTACCGTCTCACATGCATATTTAGAAACCCTCTCTTCCCTGCCACTCACCTCCTGGATCTATTCTTGGAGGATAAAAACTGGGATATACTTTGCAGCCAAAAGTAAAGTCATAAAGAAATTTGCTCACGTTCCTCGACACATGAGATATAGAGTTAATTAAAAATTGTTCTCTGTACAACAGGTTTGTTTCACTGGAAAATGTCACTGATGTAAGGCTGTTCTACTCTTGTTGCCAACTACATTGAATTGACTCCATTATAAGCTTACTCCTCCCCCCTCCCCATTACTTTTCTTCCAATAATAAACCAGAGAGGTCTTACAGCCCACTTTTTTATTGGAAAAAGTGCATTAGGATTAGCTGGGTTGAAGCAGTCATTTTATGCCCCTCCAGTCCCTGTTTATCTGTGGCTCTACAGAAGCAGCAAATAGTTGCTCCAGTCCTGCACAGTATAAATGAGATTTTTGATCCTACAGGCATGGTGCTGTTAAAAGATTTTTAATTAGATAAATACATTTTATAAAAAGATTTTGCAGAATAGTTGCCTCTAGCAACTGTAACAATCTTGAAGCTTCATCTTCTAAAAGGAAAGAAAACTCTTGCAGGAGGCTGGTTGTGTTATATAAAAATGAAAGATGGTATTACAGAATTAATAGGAAGGGGCCAATGGAAATGCAGTCCCACTCCTGGAAACGGGAGTTTGTTTCATTACTGACTTCAAACAGCACATGGATTTGTGCTCTCATTTTTCCAGCCAGATTGCCAAGTGTCAGCCCTGGGCTGGAGGAGTGGCTGGGCCAGGCTGGAGGGAGATGTGGGGAATGTTCTGTCTCCAGAGCTGCCTCAGCCCCTGCTGCCCTCACCCAGAGCATCTCCCCATAACCCCCTCTGCAGCACAGAGCCTGCTTTCCTTGCAGCCATCCTTGCTTTCCTTTCCTTCCTTTCTTTTCTCCTTCCATCCTGGAAGTGTCCTCCCTCCCTGCCCGAGGATGGAGAACAATCCATCCCGCAGGGCGCATCCCAGGGCGCCCCGGGAACCCAGGAGGGGATCCCAGCCCTCCTGATCCCACCAGCTGTCAGGCCTTGGAAAGAGCAAGGTGCAGCATGGACATGGGCCCAGTTCATGCCAAGGTGACAGGGATGGCTGCCATGCCCTCCCCATCCAGCTCCGAGCCGCTCCGGGATGCCAAAGGCACTCCCTGCTGTGGGGCAAGGCCTCCTCAGGGACTTCCCTCTGGACTTTGCCTTTCACATCCAGGGAGTGAAGCCTCACAACATTCTGCCAAGGTGGGCAGCTTTATCCCTGCAGGCTCAGGGCAGGATGGCAGCTGGAGTGGGAACTTTTCCATGCTCACCCCCATAGTCAGTATATTTAGCCCTGACCTAGAAAGACCATCCTTTCTAGGGCTGAGCTGTGATTCAGACAGTCTGCTTGCTGAGCAGAGACTGCCAACTGTGCCGAATCAGAGCTGATTAGAGGTGGGAGAGAGCCTGAAAAACAATACACCCAGGCAAATGCAGTGGGTTTGGAGCATTTAATGGAAATTATATTTAACACCATTCTGGTGGCTTAAAGAAAAGTTAAAACAAACAACCCTCGCACCTTCCAAAATAACCGTACCTGTCTCTGGTGGGAGAGAAGAGACTGGCAAAGGGTTGCTATTTTAAATCACAGTGGAACAGGGTAAAGAAGGAATATACATGTAGGTAGATCCATGCACAGGTATGGATACATGCACACACATCTCCAGATGAAGCAGGGGGCTCGTTATCTGAGAAAGGAAGGGTGGACAGAGAAGCAGATACTTTTTTTTTTTTGCATTTTAGGGGAAATTCTACCTTGAAGCAAAACAAATTCAATTGTGTCTAAGGGGAAACAAGAACAAAAGAAAAAAAAAAAAACCAACCCAAACAAAAAAAACCATGAGAAGATGTCTGGAGACATCGTGCTCATACAGAAATGTTTGCTGGCAGGTCAAAAAGTGTCCCATCAGCCCAGCGTGGGACTGGAGCTTGTATCCCACAGGCAATTATCCTCTGCCTGCAGACACTCTCAGGCCATCCCCCGGATTTGAAGGAGAAATCTTATCTTCAGGCCTGTGAGAAAGCAGAAGGAGGCACTTCTTGTCTTTATACACCAGTAAAACAACCAGGGAGTTAAACTGGAAAACGCTGCAGAGCCCAGCCTGGAGACAGCAGAACAGGAGACTAAACACAACAGTTTAACAAATAATTACAGGTTCTTTATAGAGCCTAGAATTTGTAATCCACCTTCATCCACTTCTCTTTGCACAGTTTAGAATTACAATGCCAAAGGGATCACGGGGAATCATGAAATAATGTCCTGCATTTGAGTGCAGAGCAGACAGTCTGGATGGTTTTAGATACTCTTTTCATGAAACATTTACCATGTGGCACCCAAGTGTTCCCTCCATTGTACCTTGGCAAACACAGTGGACACGCTGGTACAGGCACTCACACAGACAGGATGTTTGCAGACATTAAAAGTGATGAGGGAGAAAAAAAAACCCAACAAAACCCTGACCTGGATAAGTTCTCCTCGATTTAAATTCAGTAAAGTGTGGGCATTGAATATTATCTCCATAATAAATTTGCCACACCATAAAACAGAGTGGGGAATCAAGAAGTGATATCTTGCATTTCAACAAGCGCTCAGTCTCTGAGGACCCCCACCATCCCTTGGTATGTAGGAGTACAATTTACCATCTGTATTTTCCATCTAAGCTGCATGAAGAAGAGAGTAATATGACAGTGGTGCTGGGCTGATATCTGGGGGAGTGTGAATGCATTACCTGCACCAGACTCCCTGACTCCTCGGTAAGCCCCAGCTGCTTGGTTCCCCATCTGCATTTCCATTTCAGAGAAACTTTAAATGATTGTCAAAAATATTGCAGGACTCAAAAGGGAAACAGAAAATATCTGAGGTCAAATAAAAGATACTGCTTGACTACAAATAAAAAGAGGGTTTTATATTTTAAGTGGGTTTTAAACACTTTAAATAATTCTGGGAGAAATTGCAGACTGGCAGCTTGCTTAAAGACACCTTCAAAAACCTTTCACCTTTTAAATATTTTTTCCCTTACACAACTGTTTTGTTAAATTGACACTGGTTTGGGAAATACTGCAGGTTTTGCCCCATAAATGACCAACAGCATAGACTTCTAATCATGAAGATTCTTTTAACAAAGTGTGTAACAAAGGCTTTACTTTAAGCACAAGCTTAAATCGTTTGGTTTTAGCGAGTTAAGCACAATTAAGGAGCTGCCAAGTGCTTTGTTGGGGGAGTCGGGAGTCAAGCGCCGAGCTGAGTGGGGTGAACAGAGTGAAAAGTGAAAATAAAGCGTGAATAAACAGAAAATAAGCATGGCACTTGGAGATTGTGCGCTTTGCTGGTAGAGTATTTCTAAGGTGTGTTTTGTATGTTTGAAAAAATCCTGTTATTCAGGAGCCTGGAATTGCTCTTCCATCCCCATTGCTGATGAATAGCAGAGGCTCAGCATGCAGCCCTTTATTCGAGGGAACCTTAATCACTCCCCTCCCGAAACTGCTGCTCCATTTGACTGACAGAATTAGAAGCAATCCACATATTGGAGGGGAAAAAAAAGAAAGGCAGACCCATTTGGTTGTCAGACTGTGGGTACATACACAAAGCTTTTAGCAAGAAAAAAAAAAAAAAGAAAGAAAGAAGAAAAAAAAGAAGAGAAAGTTGTTGCCCTCCTAAATGACATCTGTATTAATGACATGAATGACAGGCTTAAGGGGAAAATTATAAATCTTTCTTTCCAGCTTTTCTTTTATTGCCCAACCATACATTTCATCTTTCCAGGGAGCAGGGCCATTAAAGCCAGAGCTGACAGACAGGAGCTGCAGCCTCTGGAGCAAGGAGCAGCTCTGGTCTCTGTGCCCCAGGTGAGGCCATGGAGCAGCAGCAGCCCCAGTCTGACCCTGGAGCCCTGGAGCCCTGAGCTCCCATCGTTTGGGACTCCCCACTGCTCCACACCCTGTTCCAGAGGGAATACACAGAGGGGATGTTCTGCCCCTGTTTTTATGGCAGAACAGCTCTCCGGGGCTGCCACCTGCCAGCAGCAGCACGCAGGGTGACCCCACAGCCCCCACAGCCCCCAAAGGATGCTCTCTGTGCTGGCAGCAGTGGCTTTTCTGTCTCTGTGAAGGAGCTTTGGACTCCTGAAGGAAAGAAGAATGTTGGCTCTCCTTTCCCATGCCATACACGAGGCTGCCTCTGTCTCCAGAGTAGCCACAGATTTCTGCATTTCTGCTTTGTTCATTTTCCTGTGCGGTCTCCAAGGAAAACAAGAGGAAGACAAAGAAACCCCAGTGTCTTGTGGGATCACAGACACAAATGTAATCATCTCCAGTTAAAAATAATTCCTTTAAATGTCCCCAGAGCAAGTTCCATTTTTCCTGGAGGTGATACATAACTCATAAAACTGTTTGGCCCCCTCTGCAATAGGGTGTTTGTGTGTATATTCGTTTACACGTACACATATTAATTTTTCTTTTTCTGTAGGAGCCTCCTGTGAAAGATCATTATGGTCATGTAGAACTGCCTGTGCTCAGACACACTGCAAAGATACTTCCTTGGGTTTTATTGTCTGTGACCACGATATTTTATAGCAGCCTAATTACAGACAGTCCCCCTTAAATGCTGACATGCAGTGCTGAGTTATTCTGCAGGTGAATGAGCAGATGTAACATTTCTCTGTGTTCCCTAAAATTGTGTAGTAGTATTAACTGGATTTGTCAACAGCAGGACTGTCTGCAGAAATGATTCCATTTAAAAATGGTCCTTGATTTCCCATCACCAGTAGCACCTAATCCACAGTGTTTGGGGAATGGTTATGTCATGGAAAAGGGGAGGATTAAAAAATTAAATGGGTTTGTTTGAAATCTCCCATGCTGTTTAGTTTATAACAGTAAAAGGCAATGATGGTTCCTTAAAAATCAATTGTGGGGATAGAATTAGGAAAAAAAAAAAAATAATAATTCCAGGTGAGGCTAAGTCTGGCTCTCTGGCTCTACCTGTGCTCCACAGCCCAAACAGACACAGTTCCAATCTTTTTGCTAGCAGCACTGCTACCATAGATAATAAAACTAATTTAATTTTCTGTCACTCTGTTCATTTTAATGGACACCCAGAGATTTCACAGCCATAGGAGAACAGCGCACAAAACCACATCTTTTCTGGAACAAAGAGACATGGAAAAAGAAAAACCTTGCATGGAAATGCCAGAAGAAACATTGTCATGAAAAACAGACTTTAAATATTGAAAACATCTAAAGGACAACATACAGCACAGGAGAAACAGGCTGAATAAAACATGCTGCTATTAAAGCCCTGGAGCTCAGTCCTGGAGGGATTTGCAATTTCCCGGCGCAGGCTGTGATTTTTCAGGGATTCTGAGTGCCACTGCCAGGCCTGCAGAGCAGTCCCCGTGCTGTGACAGGTAGCAGCTCCCTCCCAGGCTCAGTCTGGCACATTAAAACCCAACAGGATCTTTCTTTTTTCAGCTCCGTGCCTCGGAGGCTCTCACACGTTACCCCCTGCTCATCCCACCCCGGCGATGAGCGCAGTATAAATAGCTACCAGTAGATGACAGATAGAACATGGACATGACAACAGTGTCCTCCCCCTGCTCCCACAGCCAGCACAGCAATTCCTGTCGTGATCCACTCCTTCCTGGGACTGTGGGAGCTCAGGGACTCCAGGCAAGCTCCCCAAAACCCCATCCCAGGTGAACGTGCAGGTGAATGTTTATCTGAGCAAAGTAATAACCTTGGGGTTAATGAGGACTTGGCATAATTTAAGAGATGGTCATAACCAGGAATCGATGTCATTTGTTCGGTGCTTCAGCGAGCTCCCACTTTGGCTCTTTTTTCCCCTAAACCCCTGCAGTGCTGTTATCCAGCTCAGGGATAATGGAGGGGATTAAAAATCAGCTCCTCATCTTTTGCTAATTCTGCTTGCTTCACTGTTCTATATCCAAAGCAACAAAGTAGGGGCAGGATGGCCAGCTTTGGGAACCATCATTTGGGTTGACTGGCAAGAGGCCAGGGAAGAGCAGAAAGGAGTGATAAGAGATGTGGAAAATATGACCTGTAAGGAAAGGTTGTAGGAATTGGGTTTGTTTAGTCTAGAGAAGAAAAGAAGGGGGAAAGATTTGATAAGAGGAAAGATACGACAAAAGCCTTCCAACATTCAGAAGTTTGTTATAAAGAGACCAATACTCTTCTTGTTCCTTCAGAAATCACCTTATTTTCAGCAAAGGCTGGGGTTAAGGCATTAGGAAAACATCTTTCCTACATGCAGGAGCAGGGAAATCCTGGACAGGCAGTTGTGGTGTCTCCTGTGCACTGGGGGCTCTCAGAACAGGTTATTGAGGCACGTTCCTCTGGCAGCCTCCTCCTGGAGCCTCAGTCCAGGCTGTGCCTTCGGGATGTGTCCGTGTGCAGGTGCCACATTTTGGCAGCTGCCTTCACGTGCACACGGACACCCAGAGCAATGGCAGTGTCCTGGCCAGGAGATGAGCCCTGGCCTGAAGTCAGAGGAGAACTGGCTTGCAGAAGTCAATCCCAGTCCTGCAAAGTGGTAAATATTTTCCGAGGTTCACACAGCCCCAGACTCCACAGGCTTGGCAAAGCCTGCCCAGCCACTCTCCTCTCGAGCTGTAAGGAGTCTGGATTCAGCTCTGAGCTGGCAAAGTGTTGAAGACACACGGGGCAGAAAAGAAACCAAACTTGCTCTGTTTAGACTGACATTGGCTCCCCACTGTTGACAGCAGTCCAGATTTGGGGTCTGGTTTTTCTTCCATTGAATTCCACAGGGAATTTTTCTGTTGGCATCAGTGGGGGCAGTAATAAGCCATTGTATCTGTCAGTGCAGATTGCCAGTGGAAGACAAACTGGAACTGCTAAGTGCTGTCTGTAATGAGAGATCATTTTTTCCCTCCCTCCTCCTCTCTCTCAAGTCCATTTTCAGACCATAACCACATTTTAATGAATAAAAAGTTGTTGTTTCAAATCCTTGCAGAACTGCAGTCTCTGCCAAGCCTGTTTTTCTTCTGGAAAGACAGATGCATGTGCTCACATTATGGTAGTAGTTTTTTGCATGCCATATATTTTCAGTGATGTTCATGAAACTAGAATTAGTGACACTAATAATGACAAATCAGAGGGCTAATATTGTTTAACCCTGTTAAAGAGTGTTATTACATTTACATGTTCCCACAGAGTAAATGCTGTTCAACTCAGACATATGTCTTGCTATCTGTTTATTTTTATGAATCAGAAATGAATCAGCAGTCAAAGAGTGTCCTGTAGATTTACTTGTCTCATATACCATTTCAGAAGGGGAAAAAAACCCTTTACTAGGGCTCACAGAATAATTTTGTATTCAGTAGAGGCATAATAGTACTATCAAATTAATTCCAATCAATAAGAGGGAATATTGCAGGTCTAACCCCAAAATGCTGGGCCATTGAGGGGGCCAGCCTGTGCTGCTGCTGGTGTAACACTCATTCCTATCCTTAGGTGAAGGCAAAACTACACCTTCAAATCTGATCTCCTGTGTGCAGCTGTCTGGTTTTCACTGCTTGTGAGCGGATACAGAACTGCCTTTTCCTCAAGCCAAAGAGACTTTCAGGATGCAAAGAGCAAAGGCACAGAGTAGTCTGCAGCACTTAGATTCTATTTGTGGACAAGACCTACGGTAATTTCAGAGCTGAAAAGTGATTCTCTCTCTGCACTGCACTCAGCAGATAAATAAAATAAAATGGTAGTCACTAATATGATGTTTCTATCCTTATCTTTCTTCGATACTCAGGGACTTTTGAGCGAAGTGTTGGGATTGTTGGATAAGACTTTGTGAAGAATCCCCTGCTTTTTGAATTGTTCTATAATGTGTCCAGCCTTATTTGTAAGAAACTGATAACGGGCTTGATCATCTCTGCCTTAAAAAAAAAAAAAAAATCAATACACTGCTTCAGAAATTTGACCAAAAAAAAGTTATGTAAGAGGTAAGAAAAACATCACACTTTCTTAAAGCACTAGATATTCCAAGAATTACAGAAGGTAATTTAAATTCAACTCAGCCACTGCTGTTGCAATATTGAGGTTTTAAAGTCAGTTTATTTATATTTTAACTTTGCAGTTTCCCATAAGGCATGGTCAAAGTCTTTAACAGAATCACTGACATTAGGAATTCTCATCCTCCTTTTCCCTTGCTCCTTATCAAGTGTACTTTGTTTCCTGCAATGGTTTATTGGGACCATCTGCATCTCCTCCTGTTTTCTCTCAGGCATGGAGATAAGATTTCACCTTTGGATGTCTGGTTGAAGTCCAGCTGGCAGTGGGGATGTGTTTGGTGGCGGTGGCTCCGTGCCTGTTGCATGCACGCGCCAGTCTCACATGGTGGCGACAGAAAATCCCACGTGAGAGCCACCCTCGGCGTTCAGCACCAGCTTCATTTCCCTCCTCAAGGCCAGGGCCAAGAGCTCTGAATCCATCTACCTGAAAAATAACCTGTCCCAAGTCTTTATCCCAGTGACCAAACAAATGGCCGGGTTTTACAGAGCCCGAGCCCTCGCTGATGGGATGGCAAGGCCTGGTGGGGTGACCAGGGCACCCTTTGCCAAACCCACACCCAAACTTCTCTCCACACTTTTAAAAATGCTTTTGGGACAAATTATGACCCTGTAGTTGCCTCCCACTCTTGTTATGGCTTTCCTCCTTCCTGATCCCACTGCCCAACCTGAGAGCAGCCGATTGTTTCTGTATCGCCTCAGGATTGTTTCTGCATCCCTCAGGATTGTTTCTGCATCCCCTCAGGATTGTTTCTGCATTCCTCAGGATTGTTTCTGCATCCCTCAGGATTATTTCTGCATCCCTTCAGGATTGTTTCTGCATCCCTTCAGGATTGTTTCTGCATCCCTCAGGATTTCCAGAGCACAAACCCACAGCAGCCATCACCAGGTGACAGCAAAAGCAACAGGGCCCTTCCACCCAAAGCTGCCCAAGAAGAGGAAATTGCCACAGGAAGAGTTTCCATCTATCCCACACAGCTCAGAGAGCTTTTGGATGTCTGGCCATCCTACCCTTCTCCCTTATTATTGCTTTGTGCCCTATTCTGTACTTGAACATGAAGTGAAAAACCTTGATTTCAGCCTTTGGCAGGGGTGATTCTCTTGCCAAGGCCAGCCCAGCTGGGAAATCTGGTTTCTTTGCAGCCAAGGCCTGGTAAAACACGCCACAGCAAATGGTTGGAAAGTGAAACCAGCCTCCAGCAGAAGGGGTGGAGGACAGGATGTCCTGGAGCAGGGGGAAGGATGGGAGATCTCTCCTTCACCATTTATCTAGAAACCCTGCAGAAATGTTGCAGTCTTTGAAGATAATAGAAGCAGAGACAGTTCCTTTCTTCTCCCTTGCCTCCTCCTTTCCTCCCTTCATTTTGGAGATACATTATCCACACAGAGGGTCAAGTACCCAGCAAATGAAATATTTTTCAAAAGCTCATTGTGAGGGTTTGCAATGCAGACAAACAACCTCGAGCCTCACTGCACATTCTCCCAAAAAACCAAAGGAACACCTTGTGCACCGTATCTTTTGTTTCTTCCTTTTGTTATTCTATAAATATTTTTATTCTTTTTTATTTAGTATTTCACAAAGTAGAAGAAACTCCTAATCTTTGTTCTGCCTATGTGATGTTTAGAAAAGCCAAGGAGACAAATCTGTAAACAAGCTTTCTCTGTTTGTTAGATTTTTTTTTCCCTTCTTAAATACAGGCTGCAAGTCTCAGAAAAAGTCAAGGACTCGAGTTTCTCTTTGTTTTGAGTGTCTGGCTGCATCTACTGTGCTAAAGTGTCAGCTTCAGATAAATAAGGGAATGAAAACAGAGAAGGTCTATTTAAGAAAAAAAGTCTGTCCTTCAAAGTCTGAAGAGATAGAAGTGGATTTATTGTCCCCTGGGCAACATCCAGGGAATGTTTTGGAACCTTGAGGCAAATTGTGGACGCTGGAGCCACAGTCTTTAGTGGTTTTGTGTATCTTTAATATTGCACTGAGATCTGAACTGCTTCAGATCCAGAAAAGGGAAATAGTGGATTAAAACCATAAAGAAGGGGGCATAAGGAGGTCCTTGCACTGTGGCATACCCCATCCCTTTTCTGGGATGTACTGAGGAATGGAAGGACAAGTTCTGGACCTTAGGCAAAAGTGGGCTTTTCTAAAGCACCTCTGCAGAAATATCACAGCTTATATAATCATTTCAATTAGTGCAGTGCAGTCTTGCTTATTTGGACTCATGTGATTACCTGAGAACCAAGGCTGAATTAATTTAAAAGGAAAAAAAAAAAGAAAAGTAGGTGTCTGTCTTAGAGCTGTGGAGAAAAGTTCAAGGGAAATGTGGTTCAAGGGAAATGTGGACTTCTCCACTGCCTTCCCACAGAAACAGTTCTGATGTGTTCTTTTCCTTACCAGCTCTTTATTTTAACAACGTATGGTGAGGCAGCTCTGCCTCAGTGGGGATGTGCAGATCTCACTGAGCTGTGCTGGCTCCCTGGGCTGCAGACAGCTCAGAGTATTTTAAAACAACAACATTCATAATTGCACTACATGAGGAATCAAGACTAATACAGAGGAGTTACCATAACGACAACACCTCGACGTGGTGCAAGCACAAATACCTTACACATCCCAGGGAATGATTCAGTACCATGTTGGGTGAAAAACATTCATCCTTTGAAGAGCAGACCACTGAAAATGGTGATGCCTGAGTCATAATTTTGTAGCACAAAATCTGTCTATGAGAAAAGGCTTCAGTGAATGAATTATTAGAATTTTATTGCTATTTTACCTACCAGTGACCTGTTAGCTACTGTAGAAGCTGTCATCTACTTGCTGGCTGATGAGTCCTACAACTCAGCACATGTAGAAGTGTTTCATCCTACAATGTATGGCAACAGAATTGAGCTTTGAGGGGCTCAGCACTGCACAAGCAGGAAAAGCAGCAGGAAAATTAAAAAAACACTCATCTTCTAGAGCTAAAGCTAAAGATGACCCTAACATACAGTAGGAAGGGAAAGGAAACACAAGTCATAGTGGCAAATTACAGATTATTTTCATGAATATGTGCTTTCTTTGAGGGAAAAGTGTAGCTACCAAAAATGATCCAGCTGGAGAGAGATGGAGTGGGAGCAAAGATTAGGGGGGAATAGGGCAGGGAGGAGAGGGCAGCAGGGATTTGTGGCAAATGATGAGAGTGGGCAAAGGGAGGTGACTCCAGCTGATGATCTAAGACAGACCTGTTCTTCCATTCTCACAGCAGTGGCAGCTGCCTTCACAAACCCCTTCCTGCTCAAGAGTTCTTGCAGTGCTCAGATAAAACAGCACTTTTCAAAAGACCATTTGGCCTTTTCAGGTGTTTAGGGGGGTAGGAGTTCTTAATTCTTTTTTTTTTTAATGTGAGACCTTTTGTTGGTGTTCAACATTTTGCAGTCTTTAGAAAGCAGGTAGTCAAACACCACAAAGTTCTTTCCCCTTTCAAGTTTATCCTTCCACCTCCTGGGCTGTAACAAGGTGTGCTGCTCATCACTGAGCTGCACCAAATATTTCCTTCCACTAAAGAATGCCCCAACAGGGCAAACTCCCCTCTCCAACCTCTGCATCTTCATCATTCCTCTTCACTTTGCAAAGTATCAGGCCTTAAGTTTCCTCTAAGTTTCCATAAGTAGTGGTTTTTTTAATGCAGATCCTGCTTTTTTATTTATTCCAAGAAGAACAGTGCTTCATTTTGCTTACAGCCCTCCACTGCTATCACAAAAAAAGAGCTCAAGTGATTTCTGCTGTGCTTGCTTTGATAGTGATATGCAGCAACGAGATTCTTTGTGTGAAAGAAACCCAGGAAAAGCAGTTTTTCCTAGCATTATAATTTGTTATAGTTAGGTGTTAAAGTTTTCAGCTGAGCTGCTGGTGATAAACACTGCATATGCTCCGGGCTGCGTAGGTTCCCACCAGATTTTCTTTGTCCAGGTTAGAAACACAGTAGTTTTAGGTTCCCACTGCAGCTAATGGAGAGAAAAAGGGTTTTTAGGAGCTGTTATTTATCCCACTTAAGCTCTGAATCACTGTGAGGTGTCTCTATTCACCTCTGAGTGCCAGGGGCTCACAGGGCAGGGCTTTGCCAGCTGACACAGGTACATTTTGTGTGGGATGGTGCCTGCCCTAAGCTGCTCAACATCTCAGCAGAGGAGAAGTGAATAGGAAAGAAAAGCAAGAGCAGGCAAGAGAGGTGAGGCACTGCCTGGAAATCACACAAGGCACTGGGATGGAAAGAGAGCCCAGATCTCTTTATGAAACCCCCTTTTTGTGCACTCTGTGCCATGGGGCTCTGTCAGACAAAAGGAACCTGACCCTGTATTTCCTTTTTCTATTCCCTTCCAGCAGTTGCATGCTAATTAAGCACTTACATTTTTCCAGAGCAACTGTAAGACCAGAGACCTCTTAAGTCAGATGGAAAGAACTAAACATTTCAGCCACTGTGAAGCAGCCAGAAAAACAAGCATGTGGGAGAAAAAAAACCAACATTGTGCAAATAAAATTGCTGAGGGGAATACAAAAATCACATGAGAAGGGCAGATAGGGGCATTGTGTGAAGGATAAGGAAGGGGAGTTGGGAACAAAGGAAAGCTTCTAATTTTGCTTTGTAGGCACAGTTGGTGAACCATTGTCATTGCCACTCCTGTCCTGCTCCCCAAGGTGTGTGACACAAACCTGTCACACTCTGCACAGGCAGAGGGTCCCACAACCTCGGGCAGCCAGGCAGGGGGACAGGAGGGAAGGTGGCACTCAGGGGTGGGAGCCTTGCCAAAAGGATCCACCACAGACAAAGAAATGAGCTCCTGCCCACGCCTGACCTACCTCAAGAGTTTCTTGCCTCTGTGTTCCTTTTGCTCTGGAGCTGGAAATTTCTGCCTAATTCATCGTGCCAAAGGCCAAATTAGCTCTCTGTGTGGCTATGGAGGCAGAAACCTCTAAAAATTATAATCAAGTGCTAAACTGATTATTTTATATGACCTGATGTGATTTTGAAAATAGCCCTTCCCTAAGCAGACAGTCAGACTGGATGTCCCCCACATGTCCCTTCCAGCTTAGTAAAAGCTGCAAAGATTCAGGAAAACAACTCTTTTATCCCATGGACTACAAAAATAGCATTTCCAACAGATTTTCTTTCATTATGAGAAAAAGACCTAGACAACTCTCAGGGGTCCAACAACCCTGAAACAAAGAGAGGGTCTCTACAGTCACACCACCAGGCTCTTCAGAGGCAGCTTAGCCTTTCATTCTCTGCCCTGGCTCTGGGACGCCATCCCAGCTTCTCCTCTGAAGAAAAAAGCCAAAGCCAAGTGAAAGATGAACTGTGAAGGTGCAGACCTTGCTGCTGCTGCTCTCCCACAGCAGTCAAGGAGTGCTGATTGCAACACCAGACCAGTAGAGTTTCTTTACTTGTTTTGAAACTGTCTCAGCTGGGAACACACCCCAGCCTGCTGTGTCATTCCTTGGCTGGGTTTATAAACTGCTCTGCTGGGACCTACAGGTGCTCAACACCTCCACAAACAGAGCTGGAGCACAGCAGATCTGTGCCAGCCTGTGCACTTGAGGTTGTTTTCCCTTCCAGCTGCTTTGTTTTAAACCCAACCAAGCTGGCAATCCCCCAACCCAGCCACAGTGGGGTGACATCAAAGCCCCCTGTAAATGCTGTCTAGTGAGTTAATCCTTAATAACCCCTGGAAAAGGATCTCTGCACCACAGAAGAACCAACTTTGCTCCAAAGAGGTTATCAACAGGACCCCAGGAGACCAGTCACTGTGAAGCTTTACTTCATTCCAGAAATGTTTTGGAAGCAATTACTTCATCTTGTTCTTTATTCACGGGATTCACTTAACTGATGACATTATAGCTCAGTCCATTAAGTAAATGGGTTATATATTTTCTCCAGGTTTTGAGGAAGTAATGTTGCAGTGTGTGTCACTATCACTGTCAGCAGTCAACAGGGACAGGGACTCTTCATTTGTTTAGTGAGGTTTACCTCGGCTGAGATCTTAAATATGAAATATCTGGCTCAGGGTCTTTCATAACGTTTGAGCAGGATTTCAAAAACATAAAAATAAAAACATAAGAAAGCAAGTGTTATTTTCACAAAAATTCCTGGCAGCTGTACCATTTATTACAAGAGGAAAACGGAGCAAGAAAAATTGGAATGTCATTTCTTAAATGAATTTATATCCTCATTTCCTTTAGAAAATGAATCCCTGCTCCATCTAGGCGTTTTCCATCCGTCTGCAGGGGCAAAGTTTGCAGAGCAGAATTGAAATTCTCTGTTCTAGCCCAGGCCAGGGTGTCACACATGCCTTTGGTAATCAGATCCTTCCCCACCACTGCTGCCGGTAGCACTTAGAAAGGTTTTATTTTCCACTGCAATGGGTCAGCAGCTCAGCAAATAATCAGGGACACATAATCAAAATTCTGGTCACTGGGGCCAAAATGTCCTTCTAGGAGGGCTGCAGGAGCCCGTCTGCTGAGACCTGACTTGAGCTGCATTTGTGTCCCTGTGCCACGGGGGGAACGTGCCAGGTGTTCCCTTTTCCTTTTGTTGGTTTTTCACCAGCACCCCAAGCAGGAGAGGCAGCAGGATGGGGAGGAGATTTGCCAAAAGATAAGAGAATTTGGGAGCCAGTAAAAAGCACTGCTTTCAGGAACTGTCACAGAATGCTGTCACTCAAAAGAAGTTTCGCACAAAATCTCCAAAACAACCTCTTCCTCCTCCACGCTCATCCGCCTCCTCTGAGGGGTGGTGGTTAATATACTAAATACAACATAACCACTTGGAAAGCACTTTTCATTTTGAATCACCACCTTGCTATTTTTGCAGCCGAAAATACAGACTGGTGGAGCTGATGTCATGAATCCGGTACGCACAGGAACAACTTGGGGAGCCGGGCTTGGAATTCTGAGGAAAGGGAGGCTCCTGGGAAGTGTCTTCTGGATTGCAAGCAGTGCAAATGCATCACAGCCAGGGAAAGGAAGGAAAAATAGGGTAATAGCACTATAACATCATTTCTGGTTGTCTCCAGTTTGTGCTTTAAACCAATATCAAATTTGGAAAAAGGAAAGGGGAGGAGGAAAAAAGGGGAAATGTTTCATTTGCCCCCAACATAAGAGGTTTTGTTTTGGATACAGTATTTTTTATTCTGTTTGTCTGAAATCTTAAAAAATACCCAGGAAAGAAATTTAAACCCCCAGAGTTAATTCAAAATGAAAAAATGAAAGGCTCCTGTTTCAGCAAAAAGCTCGCTGGGACTGGGTGGCAGACAGGGTGGGAACGCCAGACATCAGTGCCTGGAAGCCTGACAAACACAAGGGAGGGCCTGAGCGCAACAAAGCTGGGACACCAAACCCACAGAGTCTCCTGATGATTTGGGTCAACATATGGCTCAACACAACATCTTTGGCCAACCTCGACGTGTTTCAGTCTCCAGGGGAGCATGTGCAATTTTCTCACATCAGAGAAGAGAGCGCTGATGGCGCTGGGGAAGGAAAACCAACTCTCATCGTACCTGCTACGTGTTCTGTATATTTGGGGTGCTAAAGTGCCAAGCAACACCTGATCCACAGCTCCCCTGGATCTGCTTAGAGCTCAGAGGGAGTGCCCTGAAGGGAGTTTCAGATGCTGGTGGGTGTCAGGGGGTCCCCCAGTCGGGACAGTGTGGGTGACACCTTTCCCCCGCCGCGGTGCTGGGTCTGCACAGCCGCTCAGTGCACGCTGCTGTCAATGGGACCATTATGATTTCACCCAGCCTCGCCACTCTGGCTGCAGTTTCCCTGATTCCCTGAACAGCAGGGAAGGTCTAGACTGGAGCTGCAAAGATTTCCACATACACAACACACAGACAAACACTTTTTTTCCCCGCTGTCCTGCCAGTTTTACCAACCATGAGAGCAATCCACAAAGCACATGAAGGCTCTTTTCCCTGACCTGCTTGGCTGGCTTTTCTTAGCTGGTCTGAATGGCTCTGCAAACCTAAACATGAACATACAGAGAACATGTTTGAGCCTCTTGTAGAAGAGTTAAACTCTGGGAGACAAGAAATGTTGGTATCAAAGGAGCAGAGACAAACAAATACATCAGTGCTAAGGGAGAGAGTAACTGTGGAATGGAGAGGGACAGTTCAAGGCTGGGACTAGATATGCAAGAAGAGAAACTTGCCCAAACACCAATTGTTTTGTCTAAAAAGGAGACAAATGTCTGCACTTGTATCTGAGCTCCCCTCCTGTTTCTCTCACGAGACAAGGGACAGACAAACACACCAGGGCCAAAGCCTCCAAACACAGGGCACTGCCAGGGCACACAGCCCCACCCAGGCCCCAGAGCTCAGTGCTGCTGCTCCTGCCATCCCTGGAGCACAGGATGGGAAGGAGCTGCAGTCAGGGGCAATGTATTCAGGCAGAAGAGAATGCAGCACTGACTCAGTGCTGGGTTGGGATCCATCCATTTTGCACCATAGGAGCAGACAAAAATTATTCAAGCATTACAAGCCCTGCACAGTCCTCCCTGTAGGAAGATGTTCTCCTGCTGTGTACTCTGTGTCTGCACTGGTGAACCAGAAGCATTTGAGAGCTCTCAGTTGTGCTCCTCACCCAGGGTCAGGACAAGCTCTGTCTGCACAGCAGCTGCTTCCCCCAGGGAGGGAGCCCCGGGGAAGACAAGGCACAGGGGAGAGGTGGCCAGGTGGGAGCAGAAGTGCTGCACTCGGGTCCTGGAGCAAAGCAGCTCAGTCTGGTGAGCTTTAGATGGGCTCTGCACAGAGTGCCCTCGTGCACAGAATGAGCACAGGCAGATGTGACAGCCTGAGCCCTGGCACTGCTGGTCTGGATGTTCAGGCTGAACCAGCAGTGACCTGCTGAGGCTGCTCCAGCTCCAGAGGGCTCTCAGCACCCCAGCAAGAGGCCACAGAGCTGCTCTGCCAGGAGGATCCAGGGACAGGAACCCTGAACCCTGCAGCCTCTGTGTGCAAGGTGTGAGGCTCACAGCCCAGCTGTGCTGCTGCTGGGTCACTCTGCTCCAGGGACCTGCTGCAAAACCCCAAAAGACAAACAGAACAAGCAGCAAGGTCAGAGGCAGCCAGAGAATCCTGCAATGGGTCCTGTACCCACAACCAGTCCATGAAACACAGCCATGACCAGGGATTTTCAACAGATGATACCATGTCAGCAGACTTGGCTGCTTTAAAGATAATTTCCTTAAAAAGGGATGATTTTGGTGTAGGCATCAACATAAACAATTTGAAAATAATCTGACTTTTATCAGCCTCAAGGTTTAAAAAGAAAATAAAACAAGGGAAAGGAACAAACACTCCGTGCACAGACGAGAGGACCTTCAGGAGGAATGCAAACAACAGCTGCATTTGTTTGTGTTTGATTTTCAATTTTTCTTAAGAAAAAGTAGGCATGTAAGAGTGAATCTTATTAATGAAATATTGATTCAAAATACTAATACACTGTAATAGGAATAAACCATTTGATCTCCTGCTGCTGCTGCTGCTTTTAATGAAGTACTTTTCTGTTTTCAGACTCTGAAGTACAAAAGCAGAAATCAAAGATTTCTTCTCCCTGCCCTACTTGATGTGCCATTCCAGTCCAGTGCAGTTGTTCCAGTTATTCTTAAAATACCCTAAACAAATCAAAATCCCTTCAGGAAATGAAAGTTAAATGAATACTTGTTTCTTTTAATGATCCCTCCCCTCTGATAGGTTCCACACGTTTGTGTCAGGTGTTACAGTTGGCATTAGCTGCCATTGTATTGGTGAGTATTTGCTTTTCTATTTCAGTTTGCACAATCCCTATCTCACAATGGGTCATGCCAACAATTTCCATGCTGGAAAACACAGAAATAAACACAGGAACAACTGTTCTGCATTACTGCATAGTGACCAGAGAAAATTATTTTTCCCCCCTCTTCTTTCCTAATGACTCACACCTTCCAAAATCACATAATCTAAATTCCATGTAACCTGCTTTTTCTCTTGAAGTCACTTCTCTCTTTTTCCCTCTCCAACTACCCAATGTAGTAAGAGAAAATTTGCATCTTGGTCCTTTTTATTCTCTTTGATAAAAATTATCTGATCTCCATGAGGTGTGAGGGAGAAAACCTCCAAAGGTTTAAATTCATTTATTTGAAGCTCAGCTGAACCTTTAAACATCCCACCCTCCTGCCTAATCCCTCAACAAGCTCACATTTCCCCTTTGCCCTCCATGGGCTTGCCTGCAGGGAAATACCTTCCCAGAACAGCTGTAATAGAATAATTAATCCACTACAGATAGACCAGTAAAATATCCTGCCTGGATATTACTCTGGAATGAAAGTGATGTTCTGGAAGCGTGTCTTTGTGCAGCCATGGCTTTTATTCCAGAATCTGTGGAGGGTTTATCCAGGTGCAGGTGGCACAGGACATTTCCCTGCACACTGGGAAGGACAACCCACCCAGTGAGGGTTTGAGAGAGAGTGAACTGCAAGAACATTCTGGGATTGGGACTGGGGCCATTCTCTTCCTCCACCACCTCTGCCTTTTGGCAAGTTCTTCTCACCCTCTTGCTTTGGTTTCCTTTTTTTTTTTTTTTTAGTAGAAATCTAATACTGCTTTGGGGATTAATTAATTGATGAATATAGAGAGCCTGAAAAGTGTAAAGCACTACACAGGAGTTAAGTGTTATAATTAGGAGCAATTCTGATCTTGATTACAATGAGGAAAAGCTGGAAGTCCTATACCACAGAAAGATTTAAACTGATAAAAAAAAAACAGATCAGAATCAGGGTCTTACGATTTTAAATGTAAACTTGGGCAGATTCCCTGCTGAGTTACATCTGCAACTGTAATAAGATCAAGGAACATGACAACTTGTCATTTCAGTAACAGATATAGGGAGAATGCCCTTTAAAAAAATTAAACAGGAAGGAATTTTTAAAGTGTTTTCTTTGGCCCTGAAACATATGCCCAGGGAGAAACTGTTCTCAGCAATGCAGTGGATCTTGAAATATTTACTGGGTCTGGCATTTAACATAATCTTTCTTGTATAAACGATATAGAAAAAACACATATTATCTTAGACTGCAATCTAGTGTGAAGATGAGATGATATTTTAATAGAACTGCATTCATCAACTGTAACAAGAGAGGAAATGTGCTCCAATCCAACATGCCCTGTGGGCAATGTAAATACGAGTAAGTGACTTTGGCCATCAGATAAGTGCAGCAGGGGAGGCAAAGAGAGGGACAGAGGGACAGGGAGGGAAGGCAGGGTGGGCAGGGGGACCTTCCCCAGGCCAGCTGTGGCACCCACTGCCCCTCACCAGGATCCCAGCCACTCACCCCGCTCATCCCAAGGGTCCTCCTGGAAACCTGAATTTCTCACTTGGCTTGCAGTGGGATTTGCATGTCTAGCCAGTGACACCACTATTTTCAGAAGTAATTAAACTTTTAATTACGCTTCTTAATAGGCTGTAGCTACTGCTTTGCAGTTCTGTTTCTGTCCCTGATGGATGCCCATGGAGCAGTGCCATGAAGCTCCAAGTGCTCTTCCAAGGGGGTCAGGGGGTGCCCAGCTGAGCTTACTGGAATCACACTGGGCAGTACCTTTCAGAGCCACAGGAACATCACTTCAAGATTTTTCCAACACAAGTTTGGAGAAAGAGCGGTGAAGACTGAAAGGCTCAGATACTCAACCATTTTCAAACTTGCAGGCAGATTTATTCCTGGGAGCAATACCCCAACTTTGCTTCAAACCAGTCTTCAGGTACGCTGGTAATTGTAGGAAAAAAGGGAAAGTCATCCTATACAGGCAGTAAAGCTGCAATATATGCTCTCCAGAGAGGACTTGTGCTGGAGCATATGCTGTATTGAAAATCATCAAGGAAAGACAGTGAATTATTTGCAACCTTGGGCAAGATGTTTAATGTCTTACTAGTTCAGACAGGCAGAGTCACACTCACACCAAAACCTCAACAGCCTCCCCATTCTTCCTCTGCATGGAAGGGGACAGGACTGTGAAAGAATGACTGAGTGTACATGTTTGAAACAGATTCTAAGGAAGAAGGGGTCTAAATAAAACATCAAGAAGTTAAAAGGCAGCTCGTTGTTTGACTTGTCTTCAGACAGGACATCTGAGCAAGATGCAGCTGGATCCCTCAAGCTTTTGGCATTTAAAGGATCTCTGACCTTCCCAAAGCAGTCCCAAGCCTCCCTTGCACCCTTTTGCAGAGAAAACAAAAGACTCTGAACACTGACTGCTCATTGATTTGCGTTTCTTTTCCTGGAGCTTGCCAGCTTGTCTTCCCCTTGAGTGGGAAGGCAGGCAAGGTTTTAATTATTTTCCAGTCATTGCTTGATGCACCTGCTGAAGGGCCGTGGCAGATGATGGAGCACAAGCTGAACAGCACTGAGCTCTAATGTCCATCAGCACAGTGACAGGATCTGTGTCTGTTCCCCGTGCCCTTAATGTCATTGTCTCAGAGACAGCCTCCACTCGGCACATTTCAGATGTGCAGCAAGCACTGAACACCTCCAGCAGGGCTGGTACTGCCCTCACTGACCCCTTCAGCAGCCTAAATCTCCACCAGGCATCAAAAACCTGCCCTGAGAGGGGCTGGCCCTGCAGCTGTGCTGGTCTGACCCAGCTCGCAAGGGCTGAGTGGGCTCAAAGGCCTTTTCCCTTTTCCCTACCCTGGCACAGCAGCAGCCAGAGCACTGCCAAGCAAGGTGTAGCTTTAGCTTGAACATTAATGGTCCAGTTGGGACTGCCCTTCCCTCCTGGCACAGCAAAGCTGCCAGCCTGTCCCCAGGCACTGCCATCCCTCAGCAGCTGGCACTGCTCGAGTCCCACCTCTCCAGCCCCATCCCAGGACTCCTCCCTTGACCTGCGTCACCCCCCAGGTACCAAAATGCAGCACTGAGGGGCTGTGATTGGTCTCCCAATGGCCACCAGCACTTCAGCAATTGAGGTACCCATTTCAGACTGCTGCTGATTGCTGCTAATGTGTGGACACTGCAGCCCAGCTGGGGACAGAGGGCAGTGCCTCCATTTCAGGTCCTAAATTTATCTCGCTTTTTAAAGCAAGGTCTGAACCTCCAAGGTTTTGACTTCTTCAGATTCCCTTGTTATGAAGTTATGAGAAAACATTTGTGGTTGGGTGATTTCCTTTTGCCCTAGACAGCTGTCAAGAGCAGCAGAACGGCCCAAGGCAAAATGTGATGTGGGTGTAAGAAGTGTCTTAAGCCAGTAAGTTAAAGCGATGGGTTAGAAAGCCTGGGGAAAAAATGAGCCAATAATTGCTGAAAATCTTCCTATTCTGCTACGTTTATTTAGTCAAATTCAGTGGCCCCTCTCCAGGCCTTCAACCTTCTCCACGCTTTGGAAAAAGAACCTTATTAATAATTTTGCTTCTATTGTTTAATTATCCTGAGCATCAGCAGAACAGATCAACTCTTGGCTCACAAATCCCAGCTCTCTCAGACTGCAGCATCCCAGCAGCTCCCACTCCATGGACAGCAGAGGCCAAAGTACTGAAAGTATTTGCTGCCCTTATGTTGTTTGGAGTAAAGAGGGATTAAAAATTACACCCTGCCAAGGCTGCTGGAAGACTCATTTGATGAGTAGTCCCCATCGAGAATGGATGAAAACTCTCCACCAAATGTTAAAGGAAAAGAAGGTGGAAAAATGGATTAGCAACTCAGAGACAATCACCACAGATCGTGTTTGTTCTTTTTGAAAAAAAATTCAGTTTTAATGAACACATGCACATCTCATCTCCAAAAGAATATTACCAACTGAAGGAAAATCTGTTTGAACAGCCCCTACTTTTAGTGGTATCAGGGGGGAGGAGAGGGGAGTTGGCTGCCAAATTGAAAAGTTGGGGGGCAACAGGAAAGGAGGGAAGGCACATTCAGAGTTAATGCAACATTTTTGCCAGCAGCAGTGCCAATGAAGAGTCCCTGGCTCTGGCAGAGCTCCATCCCTGGCTGTGCACAGACTGAACCCACACAGTGTCAGTGGCTGTGTTTGGATTGACATTGGCCGTGGTTCAGGGCTGCCCTGGGGGCCTGGGCACTGCCTGCCCACACAACATGGGCTTTCAGTTTATTATTATTATTTATAACAAGAGCAGATTTATTTTTTTATATATCTACATAAAGTCTCTTAAAATTTAGCTTTTGCTTCCCCTGCTAAATGACTGTGCACTGACCTGTCTCTCTTTGGGGGCCTCAGTCTGAGTCTCTCATGAGGCATTCACTGAATGAGGCTGCTTGGTTATCAGGAAATATTTTATACCAAGACTAAATTCTTATTTAATAGGCAGAGTCTTCTATTGATTCATGCAGCCAGCAATGGTGACTAAGAGAGCTGTGAATCATTGACACCTGTTGGGTTTGAGGTTTCTTTTCACTCTTTACAACCTCTTCCTTCTGCTTCCCTTAAACACACACTTTTTTCTGCTTTTTTTTTTTTCAATACAAAGGAATAGAACAAGAAGGCTACTTTTTGGCAGTATCTCTACAATTGTAGTAAAATTAATATCTTAATACATGCCATACGTGCAGCTATTTTGGACTCATCTGCAAATCCCTAAAGCCATCCTATTTACCTTTTTGGTTTTTTAATCAGGGAGGATATCTGAGGTGAAGTCAAGCATATGGGCTCCAAGAAAACAGTGTATGACTCATGAGAGCCACCCAAAATGTACCTATTCCTTGGCCACCTTATACATGTAGATATACAACACCCTGCCTAGCAAAGATTCATCTTCACCTTTAGCAGGGTCTCACCTTTGATGACCCTTTAGGAGCTGTGTATGGCAGGCAGTGAAACCCCAGACTCCCTCCCCTGGGGAGCCTCCCTGGCCCCTCAAACCAGCTTTGCTGCTCTCACCTTCCCTATCACCCTCCTGCCCAAGGAGATGATGAGCACCAGGCATGAAGCCATGGCCTCCTTAAATCAAAGCTGAATTTACTGTTGGTGTCAGTGGGGCCAGGGGTTCATTACAGGCCCCATTCCCCAGCCCTGACTAAGGACAGACAGCTTCACCTGGGATAAAGATGGGTGATTCCAGGATTTAATTCATTAGTGGGTCATGATTCCACACTACTGATTGCTTCTGTGGAAATTTCTTTTTTTTTTTTTTCCCTCTGTGAAAATTTCTTCTTATTTTCTCCCTTTATCCTTTCCTTCACAATCCACCTTTAAAATCTTTTTCCCTTGGAGCCTGTCAGAGCTGCCACCCCAGGGCTCTCCCCTATTGTGTCTGTCCTCATGCAGTCCCTTTGTAACAGCCAAGCTGTGCAGTTGATGCTCAGGCTGAATTAGAAAGCAGGTCTGTGTCTGATCTGCAAACATACCTCCAGCCTTATTTCCCTTCCCTTAATGTATTCCAGTCTATGCCTCATAGTTAAAATCTTCAATTCTACACTCTCTCCTTTTTACATGCCTGTTTTATTTGCACAGTCATTTCACAGTCCAGTTGTTCTTTCTGGTCAGGTGGCCTATAAAATATTTCTATTACCCGTTTACTCTCTGAAACATCTCCAACTGCAGCCCATAATGACACAGCAGCCCCATTCCAGTCTCTCTCAGATCCCCACTTTCAAAGGCTAATAAATCCTTTTCCTTCTCAAATAGCTCTCTCTCCTCTCATTCCTTTCTCTTGCTCCCCAAACAATCTAAACAATCTCTACTCTTTAATGTTAATACCTCTGTTATCTTCTAAGGAAACTGCAGCCCCATCCATACCTATTTCCCAGTGGGCAATGCCCATGTGCACAGCCCAGCTCCTGGTATGATTCTCCTCTCCTCCTCCCATTCCTGCACAAATAAAACCTTTTCCTGACCCCGTCTGGGAGTGACACCTCGCTGTTCCTGAGCTGGGCAAGCAGGGCTGGTTCTTATTTCTGCACATCACCCTGCAAGTCTCCCCTTCCCCAACTGCTTCCAATTTGTCTGGAAGGGATGATCAGGTCAGAGGCAGAGATTTCTACTTTTTAATGCATTTCTTCCACTGTATCCCATACATACATTTAATTGATTCCCCACTCCTACTGCATAGACTGCCCTTCCATCTGCATTGTGCTGGGAAGATTAACCCAGTGCTCGGGGTTGGAACTGTCCTTGAGGTTTTCACTCTGCACCTTGACCTCCAAAGCCTGAAATTCCTCCAGCTGCATTTCCTTAGCACACATTTCTGCCTCCTCCTCCTCCTCCTGTGCAAACCCCGTGCAAGGACACTGCAGCACTGACCCTGAGCTCTGCTCTGCCCTTCTGTCTGGCCTGCCAGGAGCTCCACATGGGGTGTCCTCAGCACGGGTTTCTGAGGCAGCCAAATGAGGCACCGAGCTTCCCAAATGGAGCTCAGAACGTCCCTGGAAGCTGGGATGTCCGTGTTCTTTTGTCATCACTGATATGCGAAACCATGGGAAACAGCAAATCCCCTCACACTGGGGAAAAAGAGGAGCCAGGAGTGGCTTAGGGTTTGCTCTCTTGTGCCAAAATTTGAGGAAATTTACTCTACACTAAACTTAACTATGTTAAAAAGGAAATTTGGCCACAAAATTATTTGGTCCTAAGGTGACTGTAAAATGAGATTTAAATGTATTTAAAGGATCTTGAGAAGAGCCTGGGAGAGATGCAGAGGGATAGAGCCAGGACAGTTCATAGCACCCAGCAATCCACCCTGCTCCAACTTCTCATTTGCCAAAAAGGAAGAGAAAAGCAATTTCCTTCTTTTTCTCTTCTGCAGCCCTGTGACTGGAATCTCCAAAGAGCCCTGTGGGGCTCCCTGCAATCCAGGGAATCAGCTGCATTCAGCCCCTCAGGAAAGCTCTGTTAGTGCAATGGTTGTTGCTGATACAGGCACCCACAACCACCACTGTCCCACCACACACATCCAGCCAAGCAGCCAAATGGCCCCAGTGAGCCTGTGATGCTTCTGGAAAGCACAAAACCCAGGTGATACTCCAGGACCTCGAGGAGCACGGCCCTGCAGGAGATCTCTGTGACACCCTTGGCTGGAGCAGCAGCTCTCCAGTGCAATTCCCAGCCTCTTGGCCCACTTGTGAGCAGTTGGGAACATCCAGAGCACAGCCCTTCCTGTAAATCTTGGAAAAACTCCCGTTGTGGTTTCCCCATCCCTGGTGTTGACACATGTCCTTGGGCCTTAGGGCAGTTGGACTTGATCTTAACTGGGTCAGATGGATCCCACTTTTGCCCTAAGTCCATTAGCGTAACACTCCACTCTCTCCTCTTGCAACTTCCACTGACATTCCTAAAGTTCTGGGAATCTGTTTTCCTTGTAAGCCCCCCAAAAAAAAGCTCGGAAGAAATGTAGAAGTTTCAGTAGAAGTTGTCTTAGGTAAGGACTGATTTGTGCCTCCCACGAGTGCATTTCTTGCATTAGGGGTCAAATACAAGACTGGGAGTTAAGAACTGTTAAGGGTTTGATCCTGACACTGATTTTATATGTGACCAAAACCAATTAATTTTACCTTTTTAGCTACAATTTTTTTCATCTGGAAAACTGACTACTAAAGATAATCCAAACCCACGTATTTTCTGATATCGAATTTGCTGACAATCATGCAGCACTCTCAGGTAGAAGGGTGAGTTTATTAGCAGTTATCACCCAATAAAGTACAATTATTAAAACGTGTTTCTTCTGTCCCAAGCAGAAGTTTCTGCTGTCATTGACAGGAACAGAGGTAATGCACCAGGAGAGGTCATGGAGCTGCAGTGCCCTACAGCGTGCCCAGAGCTTTGTGTGACTCGAGGAGGTGAACTCGGGCTGCTCCTGGACACTCCATCTCCTTTCCCAGCTCACTGCACAGCCTGTCCCCACTGCAGAGCGCTGAACACAGCTCAGCTGCTGGGAGAAGTCACCCCAGGACACTGCCAGGAGGAGGTGCAGGGCTGAGCATCTCTGCCTGCTCCGTGCCCTGCTCTTTGCCCTTCTCTTGTGCAAGGGGTTCAGTTTGCTGAAAAGCACAGCACGGTCCTGCTGGGCAGGAATTTTGTGCAGGGACCCCAGCATTTGTGGAACACATCATATAGACACAGCTTTACTAGGTAAATGGTCCTGTTAAATAAGGTAAGTCAACAATGAGAGAGAGGATGAGAAAATGATATTGACTGTAATGTTTACAAACACTCATCACCTTCCAACTCAGCGATGAATTGGTAATAGTTTTGCTGGAAGAAAAGATCCCTCTTGCTTTAAAGACAGCTATTTGATGAGACACAAGGGAGACAATTAAACATTTAATTCAGTTTGACCTGCTCTGTCATTACAGCTCTTTGTTTCCCATCTCTTTCTTTTCCTCTGACCTTTAGGATGTGCTACTTGGTGCGTTGT
>VWZP01009913.1:511694-560446 GCA_013396995.1 Dicaeum eximium | reverse complement strand
TTTTTTTTTTTTTTGACCAGGTCGAATCGAACAGCTCCTGTTTCCCAAAGATAACATGAACACAGAATATTAATGCAGCCTCCCCCTGTTGTGTCCCTGTGCCTCCCTTCCCCCTGTGCCCCCAGCCCACACCCCACACACCCCCTGCCTCACGCTCATTTGCACAAAAGCACGCCGAGTCCCCTCTCAGCAGCCCACCTTGAACAAAACACTCCAGGACTCTCCAAACAGCACAAGTGCTAATCAAGCAGGGCCCTGTGCTCTGTGCTTCTGCAGTGGTTGCCTGGCATAGAAATGGGCTGTCTGGCCGCAGCTATGAGGTAACGTCTGGCTTTTTTGCCAAGCTGCAGAACTAGTCAGACACTCCCTGGAACAACATTTCTTCAGGAAAAAAAAAAAAAATTTAGGCAAAAAAAAATCTTCAAGAAACTTCCTTCCATCTTTCTGTGTGCGGGGATTTTTTTTTTTTTTTTCTTTTTGGAAAAGTTATATAACCAAATTACTTAGAATGCAATGGGTTTAATCAGCTGATTTTTGGGCAGTAATCTTATGAAACTGATTTCTCACACTTACTAGGCAAACTGGAAATTTGGAAAGGGGAAAGAACACACATACTCAAAATATATACACACACAGATGTACCCCACTCTTTTTCCTGCAACACTGTCTAGATCCACCAGCTATTTTTGGATGCAACCTGAAATAGAGCAATACAAATTCAAGCAAGGCAGCTCTAACCTGCATCTGCAGCATCTTTTTTGCAGCAACACTGATTAATCTAATTAACCACTTAGAGGAATTTTTTCACGCTGCAGCAGCAGCAGCAGCAGCCCTTCTATTTCCTGTATAAATTCCTTATTTACTGATGTTGCATAGTACTCTTGATTGAGTGTATTCTCCTTTTTAGAACAGCACTGACAATTTGATTTTTTTTTTCCTAAAGGACAGAAAATACACAGTTCATTTTTCTGCAGTGAAGGCTGAGAAACAATCTGAACTGAAGAGACACGGCTGTTGCTCTGGAGGTTCAAGCTAACAACACCTCTTGTATTAAACACTGTCTACATGTATCAGTCAGAAATTTAGACTTGTCCCAAGGTGACACACTTGGAAGAGTTAATTCCTGAGAAGCAGCAGCTTTGGAAAGGTGCAGGAAGAAATGTCTTGTCCTCAGGGTAGGAGCAGCCAATGGAGCCGGGTGCTGGTGATGTAATGCCTCAAACCTGGTGCATCATTGGTTCTGCAGATATTAGACTTGATATGATTTTGGAGAGTTTGGCGAGAGGAATTTTTGCAGAGGAGCCTGTAAATTTCCCTGCACCAAGGACATTTGGATTCAATCCTCCAGCGCTCCTGGGCCAGGGAGAAGTTTGCTCTAACAACACTTCTGTCCTGTGATTCCTGGTGCTGTTTAGCATTCTGTATCCTGCTATCTGGGAGGCATTTCTCTGAAGTCAGACTGTGCTGGAATCACTTCTCCAGCCAGCCCATGAAATTGAAATGAATTTTTAATAAAAAGCAGTTGTTTTTTCTCTGACTCACCTCTGAACTCTTAATTGTTTCAGGCACCAACTTCCATTGCCCCAGCTTCTGTTACCTTCCTGGGGTTTTCATCTGCCCAGTCTTATTTCTTTAGCTGATTGCTGCATGAGGAGATGGCTGATGATGTTTGAAATGAGCCTCGCCAGTCTGGGCTTGCTCTGGAGGAATCTGCTCACAGCACCTGGGTGTCAGAGAGCTCAGAACACGTCGGGCTCTGCTGCAGCACTCGCTGCAGCTGCAGCCCCCGGAGCTGCCGGACCGCTCCAGCAGTTTGTTTGAACTTCAGCCATGATTCAGCCACAGAACCCTCTGAGATTCTCGTCCTTTTTCCTCATCCTCCCCTAAATAAAACAAAGACTCTCAGAAAACCTACAGGGGCGATGAAAGCCTCTGTCCAAGCAGGGCAGAGGAAGCAGGAGCTGCAGGAGACGCTCCCAGGCTGGAGGTGCAGGAGCTGGCGATGCTGAGGTCGAGGCAGCAGCGCAGGAAGCCCAGCCCAGGCTCAGAGCTCTGAAATCTCTGAGCAGAGCAGCTTCCCGTCCCTCCCTGGGCACCCCCAGGAGCCCTGCCAGCTGCCAGAGGCCAAAGATCACACAGGAGCTGTGGAGAGCAGAGTTGTTCCAAGATGCAAACGATTTAGCACTTCTGAGGTTTGCTCCTTTTCCAAACAAGAACAAAAACCTTAAAATCCTGAAATTCCCCAAAAACTATGGATAATTTTTTGGTCAAGTTTTTACATTTATTTCAGTAAATCCAAAGTGTATGTTTTGATGCAGAATTTTGAAAACATGTAGGAAAAATATGTGATTTACTCCGGAGAAAATTAAAAGGGAAATAATTAATTCCAGAAATGAAACTTTTCCTATTGCCTCCCATTTCTGCCTGAAATAAAATAAAACTTTCAATGAAACTGGGTCAGGTTAGTGGCTTGTTTGAATACACACCTTCCCTAGGCCAAATACCTCCATTTTTGGACAAGCAGAGCACAAGGATGAACTGAAACAAACTTTGCACATCCTCTCCTTGTGCTGTGCAGTCTCAGTTACTTCTACTCAGGGATTATCCCTGGTGTACCACTGTCTTCTGTCTGTATTACACAGCCTTAGAAACCTTTCAGAGAATGAGATTTAACATGAACCTGAGAGTCTGTTCCACCACCTAACTCTACTAAAAAGCAATAAGCTTTTCCTAATATCCAATCTAAATTTTTTTCCCCAGCAAATTAAGCTGATTTCTTTCTAAGTGGGTGTCCCAGCTCCAGTGGAGAAGGGAAATAACCAACCATCACCCTCTTTAAATCAACCTCCTCCATAGCACTAGGCTGCAATCATGCCCACCCTTAATCTTCTGTCCCACACAAAACCAATCCACTTTTCTTTCAATCTTTTCTTCTTACTCATGTTATTTAATTTCAGCTAATTCCTGTTGTTCCTTCCTTGGGCTATCTAGTAATTTGTGCTGGCTCTTCAGTTTGGTGTAAAGTCTCTTACATGTTGGTAAGATTGTTGTCATTGCATGGTAAAGAAGGGAGAGGTTTCATAGCAAGCCAGGCAAACATGAGGAATGAAGAGCACAGCTGAGCACTGCTCCAGTGCGTTGCACACTGGCTGGGTGAGGTGCTACCAGGTAATTTCACTGTTCCTCATGCATGGGATGCAGTCTGTCCCTGCTCATCTCCATCATCCTTCCCAGCTGAAACCTCTGTTTGCATCTGTACCAAGTTGGTAGGAATTTGCTGCTGCTGGAGAACAATCATTTGTGATTACTTTCTTTGCTCTACTGAGCAAAAGGAGGTTTTGTTTTGCTCCCTTGATGGAAATGGGGCTGCATCATTTCACTGCTGCCTCAGCACAGGTGTAAGTGTGAAGCTACTGTACAATCAGACAAGGCTGAATCTAAAAATACCCCTAAAAAGCCCCACTGAGCAATTTGGTCTAACACTGTGCCCATGGACTTTGACCAGGGACATTAGAACACAGTGGCAGTGACATCTCTGTTCTGTGAGCCACAGTCACCTCCCAAGCAGCAGTAATGTCTTTTCTCTTCTTTCCAGCTCTCAAAGGGACATTTTGTGCTGGCTTTGGGAAATCAGTGTTGCCACAAAGACTGAGCTGTGCTGGAGCTCCTGCTCTCCCTGCACAGAGAGCTCAGGGGTGGCTGTGCAGGGTGTTTGCTGGGTGGTTTGCAGAAATGCATCTCGCTTGTGACAGCTTCCCAAACCTCTGAAATAACAAGGACAGCTCTGTTTGGAGGGGTCTTGTGCTGCTTTGCTGAAGAGTCCTTCCGTTTACTTGAGGAGGTTTGAGAGGGAGCTTTTGGTCTAGAAGGTATCTTCTGCAGCAGCAGCCAGCAAAACACAGGGAATATTCATGAACATGGGGAATAAAAGTGAATTGGCAATTTGAAAATGTGACTATTTCCAAATCCCCTTCCGATGTGGCACTGGAGGACAACTGATGGGCAGCTCAAAATGCCCTGCCAAGGACTTGTTCTTCCCCAGTGTGTTTGGGAAGCCACACAAAGCAACCACACAGAGCTGTCAGCCCGTTCCCCACCCTCTCCAGCCTCCTCCCAAAGGTGCCTGAAGAGCATCTGCAGCTGGCTTGGGGTGACACACAAACCCTCACTGCAGCAGCCCCTGGAGCTGGCCAGCCCCATCCCAAAATCCATTCCTGCCCTTGTAGGTGTTGGCAGATCCCATCAGCCATCTGTGCCAGCAGCCCTCCAGGAGGACACCCCAATTTTAGATGGTGAGATGCTTCACTGCCACCATATTTCTTCACTCACTTTTCTTTGCTCACATTTGAGAATAGAAAAATTCCACTCCACAGGACATAAAGTGTCAATTTAAGTGTTAATTATATTTGCATATCAGAACATAAGCTCCAGTTTGTAAGAACATGGGTGTCCTTAAAGTAGGTTGTAATAAAAAATTGAAAACAGCTAGTGTTCTTGAATCAATTTTCACATTTATAACTTTAAAGAATAGTTCCCTCTTCTATCTCATTTTGTCAGCTCTGTATGGCTTTGTGCTTGCCTTGTCATTTCATCAAAAATATGTCAGTCTGTAATTTGCAATGTTTCTTTCAATTAAAACCAAAATGCCCCAAAATAACAACAAAGAAAAAAACAACAACAAACCAGAAGCAAAGTCCCAATGATGTATTAAACTGATGTATTATGATGTATTATACATCATTACAATGATGTATTATGTGGGAATAGCAATTTGAAAAAATACATATAATTTATTTTATCAACTATAAAGAAAACTCTAAAGTTTCAAACTATAATTGTGAAGATAATATCCTACTGCTATTAATGGCTGCTGGTGGTGGCATATACATTACTTCTAATTTTCACAGCTCATTTGCATCATAAATGAAACACAGAGAATCCTGTGGAAGATCCTGTAGATAGCACATTTATCATAATATCTGAGGGGTTTCTCTGGAATCACAGAAATTGAACCTTACATATATATGATTTACTTGATTGGACTGCAAAATTTCAAATCTTTCCAAGGTCATTTCACTAATGGGAAGCACAAGGTTAAAAGCTGCTGACTACAGACTTTGCAGAACCTTTCCAATACCTTCTAAGCACTCATTTCTAATTCCTAAAATTACTGACTTCTTATTTTTAAGCTTCTCCAAACTCCCTCAAATCCCAGGAGCCTGTAGCAGTCTTCCAAACCTCTAGCAGTACATTTACTTTCTTCTGAGTTAACTACTAGAACTAATTAAACAACACTGTCTCATCTGAGTGGATGATATTCTTACAGTCTGAATACAAATTAAAATTCCAGTTCTGTTAACATTCAGGTCAGTTAATCAGAATAAACCTCTTTAAAAACTGGAAGACTAAAGTGGTTTCAAAGTCAATCAGGCTCTTAACTCATTTTTAAGGATGTCTTTTGTAATATTCTAGATTGGTTTCCTTTAAATAATAATAATAATAATAAAACAAAAGAGATCCTAGTTCTCAGGTCAGTTTAATTCAATGACAGAATATAGAGAATTTGACATGAAGGGTTGCTAAAGAGCTTTGGTTTCCAAAGGGCAGGCACGCGGTCCTGCATGTTCAAAATTGCACAGACAGTTGCCAAAACAGCATGTGCAAATTAGACATCGTTCACATAATGAACTTGTTAGAAGACTAATTCAAGATTTGCATGTGGAAGTCCAAATGTGGAACTACAATATTCCTGGTGAATGCAGATGTATCTATTAGCCTGTGTATTTCAGCAGATGTTATTTTGAAAACAAGATCCCAGGTCCTCACAGTACAGAAATTAATAACCAGAGACTGCAATTTCTGGGAGGGCTTTTCTCTTACATGATACCAGAGAACCAGAAATATTGAGTGTTCCTCTCACCCTCATAACAGATTTCCTGTGTGAGCTCAGGGAAATTCTATTCCTTTTACCTACCCTTGTTTACCTATCACTGAAATGGCTTTAATATTCTTTATCTGCCATCGCAGGCACACTGTGAGACTCAATTAGTGTTTGTAATTCTCTTTAAGCTCTGCAAATGATCGTGTGTTTTGGAACAGAATTCAAACTTGAATTGTTTAACCCAACCATTTTCTTACGGCACATGCAAATCACTTGGCAACATAATTCTAGTGTCAAAGAGGGGGGAAAGAGTGAGAAGGAAGCAGCCAGAGACCCAGGTACCTGGAAGGCTCAGAGCTAGGCTGGAGTTGGCACTTTGGGGAGTAAGGAGGCTTTAGGTGAGGATGTGCAGGAGAATGCAGAAAGCAGGAGCTGCCCTTTCATCTGCTAAGCAAGAAAACACATTTGGTTTGGTGTGGTTGGGATCATATCCCTCCCACTAATCCTTAAAGCAGGAATGCCATGGGTGCTGGGGCTGGGCAATGCAGGGATGACAAATGCAAGGCTCTGCTTAGCATTCTGTTTGCATATTGCTAAAATCCACACACCTCGCTGCCCAGGGTTTAGGCCCTGTAATCACTCCTTTGGAAGTGCAGTGCTATTTTCAGCTTTATCTTCATTTTATTCTCATCAAAAATAATTGCTGTGATTTAGAGACTGTCTAATGCCCTGTCGTTATCTCCAAATCTCTAGTAGTATGCTGGCATCCAAGAGTGAACCTAAAAGCTGCAGATTTTCAAGTTGCAGCATGTTAATCTCTCTGAGTATGCAGAACGATCTCTCTAATTGAAAAGATTACTGCAGCCAGGTTTTATGTGTATGTTTGCATCTGAAATCCAGCAAATGCTGGGAAAGGGAAAAAAACCCCACCACAACACCAAAATAACCTTGATGCAAGTATTGGTTTTGAACTCAACAACTACATTGGATTTGGCCTGCCCCAATGTGCTCTCTTCATAAAAACTGAAGGTGAACATTATTCAAATCACCTGGCAGGCAAAGAAATTTGCGTTCAAGGAAACTGGAGTGTAAGGCCAGTGAAATCTTGATTTTGTCTAAGACATTAGCAAGCATTTTGTTGACTTAATAAGACATCACTGCTGGGTGGTTTGTGCCTTAACTTGCTACACTGACACAGGAGATATAAAGCAAGATGCTAAGCCTGACTCAACTCTGATTGAAAATTAACACAGACCTTAACTTCTGATGGGGCAGGCAGCAAGAAAACCAAGAGGAAAATGTATTTTACAATGAAAACCATAGGATGTCTTTGTGCCTATAATAATTTATTTATTTGTTGCACCTGTTTAGTCAGCCCTTCTATACTTTTTGTACTCTCTCCTTCCCAGAAGATGTCTCCTGAAGGATGTGCAGAAAATACAGCCTAACCCTTCCTGAGAGAAGCAGCCCAGTGTCTTGCACAAGTAACCTGGCACAATGCAGCCATTGGCAATAACTCCAGAGCACGCTGAGCCTGCTTGGTGGAACACCTGGAGATGTCTCTGTGCATCCCACTGACTTCTGCTTCTCACATCCTGCCAGGGAGGAGAGCTTCCCAAGGAATCTCGTATAAGCAGTAAAAGAGAAACGCTGTAATATGGTTTTGGAATGGGGCTACACATCACACATTCATGTGTTTTCACTTACTCTGCCTCTACTCTGCTTTCAGCTGGTTGGCAATACCCAAGGGTGTGGTTTGCATGTGAGATTAGACAGGTTGAGAGGCAGGCTTTTATCATTGTTCCTGCAGTGCATATGATTTTTTTTTTTAATGTGTTCCTACTTGTAATTTTATCACTTGGTTATTATTTCACAGTGGTTTTTATAGCACATTTTACTACAGCAGTCTTGTGGGTATTGGTGTTAGCAATCGGAGAGCAGGATCCTGCCACTGCAGCCTGCCTGTGATAAACAGGTACGTAGGTGGCCAGTGGAAACTGGTATTTTCCATCTGTGGTGGTGAAATCTCAAAAGATGCCTGTCATGTACTCAAGAGCCACCTGCATGATTGGTTCATGCATGTCCTGAAGAAGTCTCTAACACCAGCCCAGCCAGACGGCGAGTGCTGGGAAGAGCTTACAGGCAGGTTAGCCCTATTATCCAAACTGGGTCACTCATTCCTAATTATTTATAACCTCTATCTGCAGTGTATTGCACAGCATGAGGAGTGCTCTGAAACAGGAAACTTCTTGGCCATCAGACTGGTGCTGTTTTGTCTCAGGAGGAGTCCCTACGCAGAGTCCCCCTCGGGCACGCAGCAACGGCCGCTGGTGCGCTGGGCCTCGGGGCAAGCCAGCATTGTGGCCGTGCTCCCTCCTGACCTCCACCAGCCTCAAGAATAACATTGGCAGGCTCCTTGTATAGCTCCCGATAATGAGGGCTCCCTCATTACCAAGTCTAATTATCAGAGAGTGTAGAGGACACAACCTTAACATCCAGGCTTTCCTGACCCTTTTCTTTCCCCGGTTTCTCCGGATGCCTCACCAAGTCGAACTGGCTGCGTGCAGTTAAACATCCTCACTGAGCATTTCCCTTCAGTCTCACACCAGCAGTCAGCTGAAATCAGCTTGATGAACCAGTGGGCCAGCAGGAGAGGAACAGAGCATATTAGTCCTAAAGCTTTCCTGGATAAAACATCCCGGCAAACTCCGGCCAAAAGAAGAATCTGAGTGGGACCCTGAAGTTAGGGGAGGGGAATTAATGGACATTTGCTGGGTTTACTTTAAGGAAATCAATGGACTTGTGGGAGACTGGGTGATGGAACACACAGCTGGTGGAATGGACAGCCAAAGATCACTATTTTTCTTTTAAGCAAATCAATGTGTTAATTGGGATTCTGGTGGGATTCTGAAGCTGCTAACGGAGCTGGGGGCCAATGGAGGATCATTAGTCTTTATTGTAAGCAGTACAGTTACTTAATTGGGGTGTGCCTGTGGTGCTGAAAGAGAGAACAGGAGATGAATGAAAAGTGATTTTTAAAAGCTGTCACTTTAAACTTTCTCTAATGAAATGAATTTATTAAGAAAGCTAAGGGGAGATACAGTTTGTTACTGCTTCAGGTCTTTGAACTTGGGGAGATCTTCACTTTGATGAGACCATTTTTTATAAGGCAGGTTTTTCCAGCTTTCCAACTCATCTTAGGGAGAAATTAAGTCATGCTTGGAAAGTTACTATTTATCAGAGCCTTCTGACGCTGATGGCAAGATGAGCTTAGATCTTCTCCACACACCCATATGGACACAGACACAGCTCCAGCCTTTATTCCAACTTGGAATTTTTTATGGTTGCCCAGTTTCATAGGGATATTATGGCTGTGCTTCAGATCTAGATTCCCTGCCTATTGACAGATACCCCTTTGTCCCACACTAGAGAAACCTTCAGGACAGATTGGGCAGTAAAATGTAGAGTGTACAGAAAATCAGGACAGCATATTTGTGCCCCAGTGTGGACCAAAAGAACTAGACCCAAACCTTTATGAAACTTTCATACTAATTATAGTTTCATGTCGACCTTTCTGAAATTTTACTTTGCAAACAGAGTGTTTATTTGTGTCATTTCTAAAAATTCAGCCCCAGTTTAAGGACAGCACAAACTTCTGCTTGTAACTTCTCCCCTGGTGTATCAGACTGCGAGAAGCTCCGAGCCTGTCCCTGCTCAGGGAGTCACCCAGGGAACTGAACAGCACAAAGAGGAGCAGGCTCATGCCAGCCCTCAGCCTGCCCTCACAATTCCAGCAACTGGGAGTGGGGAAGAGCTGGTTTATTCTCAATGAAAGGGAGAAATTTCCCTTGGAGAGCAGGTGGAGGAATGGCTGTTTCTGTGGATGCATTAAAGGACTTCTCATGAAGGAGTTATTTGCAAAATTGTACTGAAAAATTGTGGAAGAAAACATTTTAGGGTAGATTCAAAATTGAATCCCCCCCCTCTCCATTTTAATGAAATGAAAAGGATCATTTAGGTTGAATAAAATCTGTCACTTAGCTTCAAGTAAAAAGTGTCATTTCACTTGTAAGCATTTAAAAACTAAACCCAGGTACATTTCTGAAAGGTGTACTGTTTCATGTTAAAATGTTGAAAGGGAACATTTTGACTTGCTTAAATTTTAAGAATGAAACAACTTGTTAAGCTGAACACGAATTCACAAAATGTATCAGTTGACCCAAATCTGTTTTCTTTAGAGCAGGATGTTTTATCAGAATGTATCTCCAGCACTTGCAATAAATCCCAGAAGTGCCCTGCTCACCACAGGGAATTAAACACAAATTTTTGTCCAGCCACCTCCCTGATCCCTGCTCAGAGGGTCTTTGCTTTCTGTTACTGTGCAAACCATCTCTGGGCTTCTCATGGATTCCCCATTTTGAGGCCAGCTTTTCCTTTTTTCCACTGAAGCATGCAGTATCCACGTTTACCATGATGTGATTCCCTAATCGTCTTGTTGAATGTTGAAAGGAAAGCCGGCAGACTTTCTGCTGTTGCTAAAAGCCCTCAGGCCAGGCTGGCAGATAACAGCTCTCTTATTTATTTGTCTAAATAAGCATACAGCATGATGGATAAGCTGTCAAGGAAAAATCAAATCAGTGGGGACATAGCTTCAAGGGAATTACTCACTATCTCTGCCAGTTCTGCTGCACTTCTCTTAAAAAATACAAAAATTAACATAGTTGGTGGTAAGCGCCAGAAATTACATTTCAAGAATAACAGTGATATTTTCTATGGAACATTTCAGCTGGAAGGGTCCTGAACTACAGCACACAATAATCACACAGATAATTTTAGAGAGTTATTTAGCCCAGAAGTGAAAGCAGAGTATGTGTGTGAAACTGAAAATGACTCCAAGTAGGTGATTGACAGGACGTGAAAGCAATTTAATTGTTCCAGATTATTATATACTCTTTATATATATTTGTGTGTGTGTGTTTGAGAAGAAAGTATGGGGGCTCCTGAGAACCTGAAAGCTTTTCACAAACTCATAAAACCAGACACTGTAGGAAATGAACTTGATCCAAAAAAGAAAAGCTACTTTTAGAAATATAGCTCCATGTCTGGCCACAAAGTAATTAAGGTTCTTACAGCTTTCCTGTCCAGATGAGTGGCTGGCACAAAAATAATAATAACTATACAGTAATAACAGCAGTGACTTGACACTGAAAGGAAAGGCAGCAGTAAACAACTTCCAGTAGAAGGGTCACAGAAAGGAGTGGTGGGAGTGTGTGGTAGGGTAAGGGGTAGGAAGTGCATGTGCCTCTGAGTGCGTGAGTGTTGGAGGAGATGCAAGGAGCAGAACAGAGACTTCTTAACAAAACAATGCAAAACATCTTGTCTTAGAGTTCAATTCATAAAAAGAATATAACTGAGTCATATTCTTTCCACTATTCAGTGTGTGTGTGTGACATAAGATGCAAATTCCGTGTGCGATTCACTGAGTTAAATGTCAGTTTTACAAAAGTCTGCATGAGCCTAGGAGCTGGTTCAGGTCAGAGCTCAGGCACTGCAGGGAGGTGACTTTTCTCTCTTGTCCCTCCAAAGGCAGAACTCGGGGGCTGGCACAGAGCAGGGTCACCCAGCTCCTGCAGTTTGTTTAGCACTTTCCATTCTTTCTGGCATGAAGGGAAGAAACTCGTCACAGTACAGAACCGGCTCTGCAAAACTCATCCAGCTCAACTGGAGTTTTCCATGAACACCGATGGGCATTGGACCAAGCCACAGAGGACAAAAAATGGTTCAAATATGAGCAAAACTGCAGAACATCTTTTCCCAAACATCTGCCAAAATTCTGATGCCTCTGCTTAGTGAGTACGTGTGCCATGACTAAAACTCAGAGAAACTGCAGGTTCAAGTAAGGTGGCATCTCTCAAAAATCCAAAGTGTGAGACTGAAAGTCCCTCAGTATAAATTATTTCTGGGCTGACATTCACCTCAAATTGGGTTGCAGTGCAGTTACATTGTGAGTGAAAACACGAGTGATTCCTGCTGCCCTTGGATGGAGCATTTAGTGGCATTTTTAATAAATTTTAGGTTATTTCTAACTCTGACGCTGCTCAGAAAATACTCCTTTTTCTCAAGAAAATGTCTATGAAAATAATTTTTCTTATAGTCATATTATCTATTCAAATATTTATCTTTAAACACATTCACACATATGTGTTTGTCAATTGAACATGCATTCTGTCTTCCCCTCATCATATTCCACATAACCCAGCCCCATCCTGGTGGCATGGGGAACTAATTTATCAAAATAACCAGTGAACAGCTACAAATGATGTTAAGAGGAAATGATAAAGTCACATTTCAGCCATTGAGAAGGAAACTACTTCAGGTTCAGCTCATGGGCTGCATCAGTAAAGGGCACCCTGAGGAACTCACGCTGCCTGGAGAAGCTGATCCACAGCCTGATTTCCCTCTCCTTTTGTTTTTGCTCCTGCAGCCCTTGCTTGGTTATGATTCACCCTCAGAGGAGGAAATGAAAGTGCAGTAACTGTTGACTTTTCAGCCAGGGAGGCATACAGTTTATGGAGCAAAAACTCCAGCAGGAACAGAAGTGGGCTGAACTATAAACCGACTTCAGATGGAATAAACAAAGGAACAAAAACATCAGCAGCAAAGAGCAACAGCAAGGTTGAGCTCCAGTTTGATGTTTGGCCATCAGAGGGTTACAAGCCAAACCAGTGGCTGCAGACAGGGACTGCAGTAGAAGTACATCTAGGAAAATACCCTGATGGCAAAATCTTGATTTGTCTTTCACTTTGAGTCTGGGCATAATGAGGATACTTCATCTCAAAAAGGGAAAAAGGAACTAAAACTTGCAAAAGGGAGGCCTGCTGCAATCTCTGAAAGACCAGTAGACTACCAAAAGGGAAGAGGGCAAACTTTCAGTGGGTGCAGTGTTTTACCAGCACCCTGAAATATTTGCATGCCTCCACAGCCTTTTTTGTTCTATCAGCTTCAAAAGGTGGCTAGAGAATCAAACTCTTCTTACTGTATATTTCCACTTTTCCAAACTTTTACCAAGTTCTGACAGAATTGTTAACTCACTCTGTCCTCTCGGGTGTAAAGGGGAGCATGGCACTATCACTGGTTTGAGATGCTGAGGAACAAGAGGGCTGGCAGGGCAACTCTCTTCATGTGGGGGCTACCAGCTCCAAATGAGCCCAGCAGAGAGGAAAGTGGAGGTGCTTCCTCCATGAGGGCAATTTGGCACCAAGTGTCCCTCCCCCAGGTATAGTGAGGAACTGTCTGGTGCTAGACAGCAAGCTGTCAGGAACCTGAGCAGACAAAACAGCACAGGGTGAATCAAACAACATCACCCTCTGAGCTGAGATCAGCAGCTCTCAAACCAACTGCCTCAGAGCCTTGAGATAAAGGGGAAAATAACTCCTTGGGTGCCATCAGTAGATATTTTATTTTTTAAAAAGGAATGAAATGTACCTATCAAACTGAACACTGCCCCACTGAATGATTTGGAATATCCTGTACATGTTTACATGCACCTAAAGCAAGAAGTGATGAGTCCACATCTGATGCTGTCCACTATCAGCACTGCCATCCAAGTGATATCCACCTTGCAGGGCTGAACCAAGGAATGTCTGCCCACACTCCTGGGCTGCCCAAGGAATCACAGCAGAGGAACAGGGATCACTTGTTGTTGTGCTTGAGAAGCACAGCCCTGTGCTCTGTAACGTGGGACCCAACAGCAGCTACAGGCCCCACACACATCCCATCTCCAGAGCCCACCAGATCTGCTCTTACAGCAGCTGGGTCTGTGTACAAACCAACCCATTCATCTCTCCCACAGAATTTAGGGGATATTACAGCTCCTCGTGGCACCACAGAGAAGTATGAAATCACTGTTTGCCCTGGCTCAGAGACAGAGAAGTGAAACACAAGAGGATCAAGCGTCTGGAGGACAGTCAGGCGGGAAGTCCCTGGCAGGCTGAGGGACTGAACCAGCTTCTTCCATCTCCTCTCTGCTGCCTGACTCCTGGCTGCCTTCCCCACGCAGAGGGAGACTGTCCCAAACCCACCACAGGGCCCTGGCAGAACTGGAGGTGAGCTCAGGGGGCCAGTGTTCACTTGGATGCCCCCAAAAGTGAACAGGGCTGAACCTCCCAGTGTCTGCCAAGGCAACAGGAAAACACTGCCTGACTTTGGCTTGCTGCTGCCTAATTACAAATGGGAGAAGTGAAATACACTCCTTTGCCCTTAGCATCTGATTTAGAGAGAGGAAGGTCATTAAAATCATGACTGCAGTAGATCAGCCCTGAGCACAGCAAGAGATCTCTGACATGAAACTCAGCCAGCAGTGCCTGCCCAGGTGGCTGCCCCAGGAATGCTGAGCTGGGAGTCCTCTGCAGGCTCAGACAATGCCAGAGGCACATCTTGGCCTGGAGAGTGAAGGGGAAGAGAAGGATGAGATTTTTAGTGCAGTCAGGAATAGGATTCTGGAAGATGCCTCAAGCAAGAGACAGGTAAGTGATATGACAGAAGGTCAGAGACGTAGGTGAGTTGAAAAGATACTGGGACCCTTAATTTTTCTGAGCATCCCTCCCACCTCCACAATTTCCTCTCCTTAAACCTCACTTCACTCCCTGCCTCAGTGGGAGACAGCACTTAGTTACAGAGCCCACAGCTCAGAAGTTGCATGAGAAGCTTTGAAATCCTGGGAATAATTGTCTTATACCATTGGATGGAAGATATGGGCAGCTTTCTTTCTTGAGCCCACTCGTTTAGAGTAAATAGGATAGTGGGAAAATCCTTTAGTTGTAGATCTACAGGTAAATAACAGAAAGTAGCTCTCTGTTTAGTTTGTGTTTTGGAAGGTGCTCCCATTAAAATTGCCCCAATGATTGCAGCAATTACAGAAAACCTATGCAAATTCTATGAAAAAATATAGAATTAGTCATGGAAAAGAAGAAAGAAACTCTTTCTGATCTAACTTAGCCTAAAATTTCAGCTTTGTAGTAGCAAGCTTTAACAAAACTTGTATTTCCATGACATTTTGTTGTAAATTCCAATGGGGAGGGAGGAGAAAATTTAGAACAAAGATTCTCTGTAATCCTTGCTTTGTGAGAAGAGATGTGGAGCCTGAGAATCTCACAGTGAGAGTGACCTGAAGCCAGCCAGGGTGGGCTGTCAGGAATTTCTGTTCCTCCAAAGGGATGCTGCTCCCACTGCTCCCCCCAGGACCTTCCTAGCAAAAGGCACTGATCACTGCCTGCAAGCAGATAATAAAAGCCTGGAGGAACAACTTCTCAGAGCTGGGTTCAAAGGGGTGACTGCTGGAGCCTGGGCACCCTTGCCTGAGCTCTGGCCAGCCAAGGGCCTGGGGCTGGGAGCTCTCCCAGTGGCCACGGGCCAGGGCTGCAGCAGGACCTCGCTGGGGTCAGCCCAGTCTGTCCCAGCTCCAGGGCCACCAGCTCCTGTCCAGTAAGAGAAGGGCCAGCAAAGAGCTGGGGGAGTTCACAGATGGGAGAAAATTGAGCCCTGTGCTCCAAAGACCTGAAAATCCTGAAGGGTTCCTCTTCAGCAACAACATTCCTCCTCCTCTATGGGACCTATGGCAGAATTAGGGATTTATGGCAGAGTTAGGGACCTCTGGCAGAGTTTTGCCAGCTCAGAAGGGATCTCCAGGCATTAAGAAAGCAGGCATAGCCCAGGTGCTCACCTGTAAACCAGGAGACAGGGTGGGAGGACTTTTTTCCAGTGAGGATAGATTTCTTTTCCTCAGTTTTTTTCATATATCAGAAGTATTTATGCATAAATGTGAATTTATGGCACAAAAAGAGAAGAAAAATCCTAAGTGTTTCTGCTGAACACACAGCAGCATACACACATAAAAGAATGGACTCTAACACAGATGCCTGTCCCAGCTTTCCCTACAGATCCCCCAGCTGGGTGACCTTTCCTATGCTCTGTGTTGGGGCAATAGCAAGGGGTGAGTTCCACGTGGTGTGAGGAAACCATAATTCTTGGAAGATAAAGTCAGGCTGACTGAGGCAATGAAATGTGAACAGGAAACATGGGACCTAAAGCTCCCACCACACAGTTCACATTGTGTGCCTTCGTTTGGGAGACTTCTTCAAAGATCAAAAAAAGATTCTCATAGTCCTTGCAGTCCCTCCAAAATATTTCAATTAATCCAAACCCCATTCTTCTGTCCCCCAAAAAAAGAGATTTTTCATTAAGTCCTAGATAGGATAATATTCTGACATTAGGAAATCAATGCTGATATTGAATATAGAATGCAGTACAACACTATTTTATAGTGAAGGATTCTTGCCTTTACAAAATTTCTGGTTATCTTCTGCTGAATCAGACTGAGAACCTCATGGCTACAGTTTGGGTAAGAGAGCTGGAAGATTTTCTTTCACATAAAAAAACATCCTTGCAGTTCAGTTCCTCCAAAAGACAACATTTCTAAAAGTTTCCAAGAAATACATGGACACTGAGGTATTCAGCAGTAGCTTTAGCTCACTTGAAGTCTGATTTTAAAAGTATTTAAAAAGTATTTTTTAATACTTATTTGGCAGCAAAGTCAGGGATTCTGATAAGCACCGTGTCAGAACCACCCCAGGAAAGGCACAGAGTGGGCCCCACGTTGGCATTTGGTTTAGTCTGGGGTTGGACCATCCAAAACCTGCCTGAACCTCTTAGAACATTTCAAGGACACTTTTAGGCAGACTTTTAATCACAAGGGGGGAAAAAACCCAAAAGTATTTGAATTATTTATCCCTGCCAGTGTATTTTTAGAGAGAAGAAGTTAAAATAAACTTTATCTGGAGGAAGCTTTAGCCTGATTGAAGCCCTCTCCATCCATTTGGAGTCCTGTTAATAAGCCATCCAGACAGAGGGAGCATTCTTCTGGAAAGCCCCTTTGGCACAGCAGCCTGCAGCAAGAGCTGAGCAGGCAAATCCCACGGCAGGGGAGAGACAGCACTTTCTGTCCCAAACAATGTCTAGACAGCCTGAAAACAGATAAATTAACAGGCAAGCAGCAGCAGCATCACCCAGCAGCAAAGCAGTAGATATTTGTCACCTCAGTGATGGGTTAAATGAAGACTCAGGTCCCGGTGTAGCCTTTATGAAACACAATGTGCTCCAGCTGGCTCCCTCCCTCCTCCTGAGCTATTTACTGTGTTAACAGCTCCATGCAGAAAGTTCACCGCCATAGGACACATTTCCTATCTTTTCCAGACTGCCCTAATGAGGCAGCAGGATCAGAACAAATTAGTGGCAGAATTCCCCCGTCCCCTGGCTCCCAGGGAAGGAACAAACATCCTTCCCTCCTGCTCAGGCTGCAGAACCTGAGCCCCGAGCAGGACACGGCCTGCAGGGCAGAGGAGGGGAGCTTGCTCAGCCTGATGGTGTAACAATATTTCTAAATGCAATTCCTGCTCGAGGATGCTGGGTTTGCTCTGCAGCCCAGCCCTCTTGCTGGAGAAAGCACATGGTTTGCTATATATAGTGGGGCTTGAAAAATCACTTCCGTTACTAAACCAAGCACAAATAGTTTCAGATGACACTTCTGGTAGAGAAGATCCGTGATTTCATGCACTGTGTTTACTGAAAATTATGCACACACAAATTACCTTAATGAGATGCAAACCTTGTCATCTGCATTTAGTGCACCAGGAAAAAAAATCTGGTAGCTGCAATGATAGTATATTTAACATACAGAAAATAAATAGTTTGTTACATCAGTGCTGTCAAAATGAAACAAGCCAAACTGTGATTAAAGCAGTTATCATTAAACCAGAGGCTGACTTCCAGAGCTGTTGTGAAAACAGCAAAAGAGCAATTTTCTTAAGTGCATTTCATGTGATTGAGTAAAAACTGAACTTATGGCAGACTATGTTATAGAATACTTCTTAAAGTGTTTGGATGATGATACTTCATAACACAGAAGCCTTCATGCAGTACAGTTTTAATGCTTTTTTGTTGTTGAGCTTGAAAGCATATTAAAGAGTGTGAGACTGTGTCTGTGAGAGTCAGCCCCACCACTCTCAAATATGACAGCCAGGGAGTTTTGTCCCTGCGAGGTTCCTTTTGTATATAAAGGGATGGAAGGGAGAGAGGCAGAACTTCTTATATGATACAAGATGCATGTCTTGACTCCTGCCAAGCAATATTCTGTGCATCTTCAGCATGGCAGGAGCTGTAAACATGTTGTATAATCACATAACTGGGCTGTGACCCATTTGTTAGCAGCATAGGAAAAATACATCAAAGTCCCAGAGTCTCTTCAGACAGGCCTCGGCAGAAACCCATCTGGTAATAACCCCAGAGTGTGAAGGATGGATGATTTATAGAGGTGTTAAGGAACCCTTCTTTTTATGTATATATAAATCCTTGTTTAAACTCTGTGCTGATTAACTATGGAGTGCAAGGGAAATGTAAGGAAAAACAATGCATTGTTTTAGAAACAGTAGGGACTTGAGTGATGTGTAAGTAAAGATTGTGACCATGTTAGAGCCATGGGTAGTGCTGAGTATTCCTGAGATCACAGAATCCTAGAGTGGTTGGAAGGAGCCTTAAAAATCATCTTTTCCCACTCCCTGCAGTGGGCAGGGACACCTTCCACTATCCCAGGTTGCTGCAAGCCCTGTCCAGCCTGGCCTTGGACACTTCCAGGGATTCTCTGGGCACCTGTGCCAGGGCTCCCCACACTCCCTGTGGGTTATTCAGTACAGAATGTGTCACCATCAGCAAAGAAGCCCATTTCATGCTGGGGTATCCCATTTTTGTGCCAGGCACATACAAACACAGTAACTCCTTTCTTAAAAAGTCTGCAATCTCAGTATCTTAGTAATTTAAACAAGGCTGAATACTGAAAGCTGAGTGCATGTAGAAATCTTTTCTTGCCATGAGTCCAAACCCACAGCATAGATTTTCTTCATGGCACTATATTCAGTTTATAATAATTGTTTTGCTTGGGGCCCTTCCCCTTCCCAAAGCCCTTTTGGATTTGGGGAGGATACATTAGTGTTGGTGGGTATCTTCTGTAGTCTAGACTTGTAAGTTCCTGCTATATTGTTACACTGCTCCAGTGGAAGGTTTGTAAGTCACACTACTTGTCAAAGTTATGAGGATGCTGAATCATTTTTATTAAGCATCAAAATCTCCCCTCCACCTTTCATTTCTTTAACTGAAAGCTTCACTAGATTGCAAAATGGCACCTCTGTGCTCAGACAGGGCTGTGGGCAAATCAGGTTCTTTCCTTTGTTAAATCTGATTGATTTATTGCACATATAAAATGAGCAGTAAATGTTCAAGTTCTAAAAAGATATTTAACAAGTGTCTGAGTGGAATGAAAATAGCTTTCTAAAATAATGCAAATACTTATCATAAGCATATTAAAGAGACTTTTCATTTTCAGACATTACCAAATGCCCATAAATTCTTAGATATTCAAGCAGTCAGGCACCTGAGGAAGCTTAGGATAACAATTAATTATGAGACAGGCTGCTCAAGAAGCTCCTTGCAACCCTGAGTTCTGCAGCACTTTAGGAAGAAGGAAGGCACTATTCTGCTTATTTAGTAGCAGGAAACAAGAGGCAGACAAGGTTTGACTAGTGTGAGATGGAATATTACCACAAGTCTCCCTCCAGCCAAGTCAGGAGGCACCTACTGGACATCACTGGACCTCCAGATGACTCCAGAAGGACTCTGGACCCTTTTTGAGGCAATTGTCAGTGATCTCACTTATTCAGGATTGTGTTCTCTCATTAAACCCCTGGCACTCAGTGCCTCCATCAGCTTGCTGAGCTGGTTGGGAAGAGAGGGCTCTAGAGAGAATCCCATTCCCACCTGCCCTCTGCAGGGTGCTGCCTCTCCTGGGACAGGCTCAGGAGATCAGAGTGTCTGCCCCTTCCCTGAGAGCTCCTGGAGCAGGGAACCTTCCCACAGGCAGGAGGATGGGTGTGCACCTGGGGCTCAGCCCAGGCCTGGAGGGAGGAGAGGAGAGGAGCCATGGAGTCACAGCTTGTAAATGAGCAGAATGTGCCCAACAGGGGCTTAGGGAGAAAAGTAGACATGAAGGTGCAGCTGAGCAAAGCTTAGTTCCTATTTCACATTAGTTTTGCTGCTGGTGCCTTGTTCAACTTCAGAGTTACTGTGCTCACAACCAGTTTCTTTTCTAATTTCCACTGACTACATAATAGAAGAAGAGAAGCAAAACAAAAAGGAGAGAAATGTGTCAAAGATGAGAAAGGATCGAAGAAAAGAGAAAAAATCAGTTGAGAGGTGGCAGAGGACATCTAGGGATTATGCTCTGCAAAAAAAAAAAAAAAAAAGAGCTAAGAGCAGAGACTTTCATAGCAACTGAAGGGGAAAATAATAATAAAAAAAGGCACAACAAAAAACCCTGTCTCCTGTGGTGAAACTTCAGTGAAATGCTATTAAGGATAAATCTTTTATTGTATTGTCCTGCAGGCAGTCTGGTAAAAACTGTATTCTCAGCAGAAATGAACTCTCCCATTATAAAAAAGAAAAAACTGTCTGCTTTCAGGACTGGCTCCATGTAATGGTTTCTGAGGTACCCACAAGGGGATATCTGGGAGCTGTAGCAAGGAGAAGTAGATCCAGATATTTCCTGCTGAAATAAGGTCTTCTGACTGAGAAGAGACATCAGATGTGTTTGCCACCAGCTCCCTATGGGCTGTCAAAGGACTGCAGCTCACATAAAGGATTTAGCCCATGGAGAGCATTTAGAGAGGAAATAACTCCCTTTGCAGTCATTTGTCAGGACCTCTTTTAATTGGGTCTTTGGCTGAGAGATAGGGAAAAACACTAATAGCCAAATTAGCCTTGGTGGAGTTACAGAGAGGAGAGATTTGACCCCCAAGCTGGGGAAAGGAGAGAAAAGTTTTTCCAAAGGAAAGGGAAACACAAAGCTTTTAAAAACGTTGATCCAGAACAAGAAGTCTCCATTCTGACGAGAGATGATGTGGTGGGCTCCTGATTCAGCCCATCCTCCCCAGCACTGGTACCTGGAATAACCAGGAGCCCCCAGGCACCCTCTCCCCCAGGGCAGCACAAGCAGCACATGCACACGGGGATGGGGGCTCAGACAAACGGCACATGCAGCCAAAGACAGAACCACAGAGCTGTGAAATCCCAGAGGGAGATCCAGGAGGGGCTCTCTGGAGGCCGTTTGCTCCACTCAGGCCAGCTCAGGGCTCTCTTCAGCTGAGTTTAGCCAAACCTGAAGGGTGCAGGTGTCACTGCCCCTCTGGGTGCTGCCCCCCTCCCAGTGGGTGCCATCCCCACCCTGCAGATTGTTGGGGAAGATACTCAACAGCACAGACCCACAACAGACAACTATATCACAAAATCCCTTTTCCAGCTCAACAAGTTAGACTTTTAACCCCCACTGTTCCCACTGAAAAGTACATCTTACTGCCTTGTGGTCAAATACTTTTAGTAACTTCATTCTAATTTCAAGCCCTCAAGATTTCATGACAAATACACATCTGTTTGTACCAGTTTATGCCTGTGCCTTATAACAATCCTTATTCTCCCTGGGCAATGTGGATTCCAGGCCTACTGCTGTCAGAAAGTGGCACTTTTAGACTTCAAATAGCCCCTCTTAATCACCCATTCCAGGCCTTTTAAATACATTCTTCAAATTATAGGTTTTGCACTCTCAGACTTTGAACATGTGAGGAATTTATCTGAATCAGTTTTTTATCCATTGCCTCATAGTTCCAAACCTTTCCATTATTTAGGTCAATGTAGCCTCACTCCCTCCTTCCACTTAGATAAAAGATCCATTTTCTACTGTAATTTTTTTTTAACATCTCATACCTGAGACACTTTTGCTGTTGCTATACCGAGCAAAGAATTGCTGTATCTTTTCAAGGGAATAAAGGCCACTTTTAAAATCTTGTGTTCATTTGAAATTGCAGAACTGCTTTGTGTTTGTGTGCATTATCATTGCATTACAGAACAGGCTCAGATCATGACTGCAATCCCCCTGCAGTTGGAAGTGTTCAATCTCAAGTTTCCACAATCCTGTGAACTTACACATTTCTTTACATATGACATGGTCCTAAAACTTCCTTTGCTGGCTATAAAATGCTATTCTGATTGAATCTTTCCATGTAGGTTTTGGGTTGGACCTTTTTTTTTTGGCTTTTCTCTCACCTTGGACAATAAAAGTCATTGTTACTTTTATAGCCTGTTTCATTTTTAGGGGTGCAGCAGGGATTGCAAAGCAGGATGTTGGGTAAACTTGAATTCATAGTTTATCCCAAATTAGGTTCCCTGCTGGAGCTGGGTTTAAATGTATTTTTCTGTATTCAGTATGATTAATTCTGATGCCAGGGGATTCTTGGTACATTTCCTAAGGATAAATCCATGGGAATTGCAGTCACTTGCTTAAAAATGATTGTTCAAAGTGCAACGCACTGGGAAAGAGGCCTAAAAGCAAAACATTATCAAAATTCTGCTGTAGTTGTAGCCTGCAGAGATTTAGGGGTCCTGGATGTTTTGGAAGCAGAGTTACAATAAAATGAAACCTGCCTCCTAACCCAAAATAAACTGGGACTGAGTAACACACAGTGGCAGGCACAGACTGGCAGTAATGTGCTATAATTATATACAATTTCCTGCACAGAGAGGGGTATTTCCAGGTAATTTCTGACTAGCCTTTAAAAACTATATTTTGGGCATTAAAAAAACCTCAAATTTTATTTTAATGAACTTTAAAGTTCTGTGACACACTAAAGGCAAACTAAGTCCCACTTGGCACAGCCTGCCAGGTGGAATGGAGGAGAACACGTGGCTGCAGAGCAATGGTGCTGCTCCCAACCTGAGCCTGGCAGCAGGGAAGGGAATCTGTTCCTGCAGCAAAAACACGGCAAAAACAAAGCCCCTGCTCCCAGGGGCTGCAAGGAGCCTCTGATCAGCAGCACCCACGGCGTGTCAGCATCCTGGTGCTCCACAAGGATAAAGATGCCACTTAGGCAGAGGCAGCTGCTGCTCCCAGCCCTTTGGAACAGCTGGCTGCACAGCAGATGCCCAATTCCCTGCTAAGGAAGAGCCTGTTAAAAGCCTGCAGAGGGGAGACAGCAGCAAGGAATAACGTTGGCTATGTCTGTGTTAGCATTTTAGGCCAGGGCAGGAATGTGCTTTCAAAGCAAATCAAAGAGGAGGAAGGAATTGAAACCAAGAAACTTTTTCCAAAGCTCTGCTGGAACAGCTCTGCTCTGTGGATGTGCACAGTGGGGCCTGAGAGGTTGCTCCTATGTTTTCTCACTCTCTCAGCATAGCATTCCAATTCCTAGCCCTTGAGTTCTCTCTTCAAGATATTCTGGAAGAGCCAGGTTAAGCCAAAGAAACCTTTGACAAAACACTGGAGCAAGACAATAGCATTGTTCAACCATTTCCTGAACATTTGCAGGATGACCTGAGTGCACAAAGTAGAGAGGGTTCATCCTCTTACCTGAAGGCTAATTTAATCCCTTGTAAGCAGTATTTATATTTTTTGCATGAGGCTTTAATAACAACCTAGACTTACTAATGTGTAAGTATGAGATGTAAAATTCCGTAGTGCATTTTTTAAACCCTGAGAGAATTCGAGACAAATGCACTGGTCTAAAAATGAATTGTCTAAAGCCCAGGCACTGTCAGAAGCTTCAGTGTGGCAGACAGAACTGCAGATTGCCCAGGTGAATTCTTCATCACTATGGGGTGCACAGACACTGGAAGTACGTGCAGCACCAAGCACTAAGGGACCATTTATGCCAAGCTAGAGCTATGCTGCAGTTAGTGAAGTTATCAGAATTTTACTGGTCACACAGGTGGGAGAAGTTAAGCCCCATGGTGTTGGAATTATGATTGAGAAATCATGGTAAAGTAAATTTCAGATCTGAAAGAACTTAAGGCACAGGAACCAAACTGGCAACGTTCCTCTTACTCGAAATGTTCTCAGAAAAAACCTTTAGATGCTTTCAAAGACGCATTTGGTCTATTCGTGCTAAAGAGGTGCCAGAGCACACATTACAGTCTTGGATTTACCCATAGCAACTGATGAATTCCCTATTAGGAAAAGAATCTTTTCAGTTCCATCAGAATTAATAAATTGAAAAAAATCTGGGTTTAAATGGAGAACACAGGCTCAGAGAGGTGGAATATCCTCTGAAAGTTAAGCAAGGGTATTTTTTTTTCTTTACTTACAGCTAAGGTGGATTAACAGAGGCATATGGAGAAGATCAAATATACCTTGAAATAATGGATGTATAAATCTGCAGACTAAATCTCTCTTGAGTACTGGACGAGAGAGAATATAAAAATGTGGAGATCATTTACTGAGGGGATATAACACTGCAAAGCCAGAGGGGTTCTAGGATCTTCAATATTTTATAAGAGGAAGCTTAAAGCTATTTTAATAAACCATTGAGGCCAGTTTTTAAAAAATGTAAATGTACAACTGTGCACACAATCTGCATATGCAAATCACCACAATTGGACAAGCAAATCAGATAATTGCATGCAAATATGCCTACTCACTTCATGCCTGTGTCTACAATGGTAGTAACTGTGCATGCAAATTAGGTACACATTTTGTACACATAAAGGTGCAGCTTAAGTGGCATATGGCATGGAAATATGGCATCCAATGTAACAAAAGAGGGAGAAGGAAATAGTAGGGGATAGAGTTAGCTGTAAATAATAACATGGAGCGAACACAAACACACACACATGGATCTATAAACACAACATTATCAAAAAGAAAATACATGGGTCTTTTAGTGCTTGAGGAACTGAAATGACACACGTTGTGTGGAGAATACATCTGTGCAAGCTCAAACAGCTTCCCAAGGGAGCCAGTGGCCATTCACAGCAGTCTAGGATGGCTTTTCAAAGCCACAGCAGCTTCTCCCTGGTTTGACCCAACAACCCTCTCCTTGAGCAGAAGATGGAGTTCAGCATCTCTTAGACTGACACGGGCTGAAGACTCAGCTGCAACTGCTGCCGAATGAACATCAAAGGTGGTGCTGGTTTCTTGTGACACATGGACAGATGTAGTCAAGGAAAAAGGCTTTGTAACTCTTTTGTCTTTCAGAAGTATTGATTTTGCTTCAACTACCTTCCTTTCTGCTTTGAAGCTAACCCAGTGCACCATCGTGGCCCTTCTGCATCAGGCTCATTTGGATTCAGACTGCACGAGAGTGAGATGACTGACAGACAGGAAGGATGGATGGAGCAGAGGAAAGGATTCTAACCTTAACTGTATCCTTGAACTTAAAAACCTATGTTACATTTTTAAACACACTTAGACCTTTAACTTAGTAGTTAGCAGATTAATAAGATGCACAGACTGACATTTTATTTGAAATTTTCCAGGCAGAGAAACACAAAGTGCTCAGCATAAAGAGCAGGCTGAGTTGCAATGACAGCAAGCCCCCTCAATCACTCCAGGCTTCAGCATGCTCAGATATAAAACAATGAGCACAAGTTGGAGAACAGAATAAAAGTGTTGATTACATTTTGATTCAGTCCCTTTTCTGTGTGTGATCCACATTTGTGCCACACTCACACAGCCAGAACAGCAAAGGTCACTGCCCAGTCCGTGCCTTCAGCCCTGGGCTCGTGGCACTCACAGCTTTGAAGAGCTCTTTGGAGGCTCAACCCAAAAAGGTCTCCATGGTTCAGAGACAAGCTGGAGTCACAAGGATCAGCCTGGCCCATGAACATCTGAACCACATGGCTGCATAGGGAACTTAGAGGGAAGGTGGACAGCTGTCCAAAACCTCCATCTCCAGCTTTTTCTGTGCTTTTTTTGCCTGGCTGTCCTTCGCACCTCAGAAACCCAGGGGAGGTTTGTCCTTGCCCACACAGCTCTGCAAATCCACTGCTCAGTCCCCCCACATGGATTCTTCTGGCCATGCTCTTTCACTCATGAACTCAACTGCCTGAGGAAGGTTCCAGAAGAGGGACCTTCTGGGGGAAACACAGGTACTGAAAACAATGGACTGGCTTGAGAACCCACTAAGCATCTTCCTTTCTCCCACACTAAGAAAGAATTTTTGCCCCCAGATCTCATCCTTGTTTACCTTTCTTTCATTGTTCAATGCTCTCATCTTCTACAAGCCTGAGGCAGAAACTGTGGAGGTGTTTGTGTCATGTGCACCACTTGGCTCAGTCCATCTTGTGACACACTGGAACGAGCAGCCCTGTCTCCATATGACTAATGTCCCAATTGTTTTGTTTCAGAGCAACTCAGAGTTTTAAAGTCTTTAAGTCAGCTTTGGCCCAGGTTCAGAGCACATATTTTCCCTCCCAGTTCTGCATAGCCACAGCAACAGAAAGTTGGAGCAGCTTTTCACCCACTGAGCCTGGGTGCCCATGCACACATTAAGAGACCGTTCACCTTTCAGTACATATCTAGGCTAAAGTGATTTCACTTTCAAGAAAGAGGAAAACTTAGTGCTTAATGGATTTTTACTAAACTCCAAGGCAGTTTGGAAGTACATTCTGACATGCAGCATTAAACACCACTGCAGCTGCACTCAGAGGAATGGGCAAATGCGTGTGAGCTCACAGAGCAGGGCTTTTACCTCACCTCAAATTGCTGCCTGAGCCTTTGGGGGCTTATCCCAGCACCCTGTGGAGTTAATGAGAGAGTAACCAAAGCATTTGGGAAGACTTGAGTGAATTTGTTCTATAAATTTGTTTATGGAAGCAGCTATGTTGGTAAAGACAGATATTCCCAAGCTAGAAAAGGTTAATTTTACACCACAGCCCCCCAAAAATGTAACAAAACTTGGTGAACAAACGACTTCATTCTGATCAGATTTTGTGTCTCTAAGTGAAATCACAAATTTATACAAGGCATGCTGGGTGACTGATAGCCAGGTGAGACTGGGAAATACATCTTAACAAACATGTTGGGCATCTTTGTCACAGACTTGTATGTGTAGGAGCTTTGTCTTAGCTGGCAAAATATTTTTCCCTGTCAAATCCTTTTCCCTGTCTTTTTCCTTGTCACATGTAGCAGTCAGATATTCAACTCATTTGAGCAACTGCAGGTAGTAAGAATTGCACTTTAAAAAAATCAAAATAAAATCACATAAACCAAAAGCTTGTCCATTTCTCCCTGTCCATGCAGTTTCCTACTCCTGCATGTATGTTGTATTATTTTTCCTCTCTACTCTTCATAGATCCACACTCTTCAGAGCAACTACTGTCTCTTTATGTATTCATAATCTCTAAAATAAGGGCATCCTGGTATTTGTAGGCATAATCTTAAGGGAAATAATAGTAAAACTCCGTGTTAGGGGCACACAGAGGGACAGCCAGCACAGTGACACCCACCTCAACCTGTTTTGGAGTTGGGCAGATAGCCCAGAAGCCAACACTGTCACAGCTGCCACATGTGACAATAGAGGACAAGTTTTGATTAGGAGGTCTTATTTTATTTTATTTTTTATTTTTTACAGGTTTTTCCACTCAGCTGGCTTTGATACCATTTACCCTCAGGTACTTTGAAAGCAATCTCAGGTGTTGTTAGCAGCTGGTTTTGAGGATTCCTAAGGGACAGGGAAGGGCCAGAGTTCTGGCAGAAGCCCAGCACAGCACCCACAGGAAAGCAGGAGATGAAGAACTGGGAAATTACTGTCTGGCAAATAAATTTCAGCTTCTGCACAGGTACTGACTCAAAAGAATGAAACCACTTGTAAGCCCACAGAAGATAACAAGAAAATCAGCAAGCACAAACATACAGCTACTGGGAACAGATGATGTCAAACCAAGCTCTATTCTTTCCATGACAGGATTACAGGCTCAGGGATAGAGGAGAAACAACAGTTGTCATGGCTTGTTTTAAGCAAGTCTTTTGACTCTGACTCATGAGACATTCTTATAGGCAAGCTCAGAAATTTGATCTTCAAGTAACTCAGCAGTGGATGCAAGAGGCTGAAAAACGACGTGACAGAATATTTAATAGGAAATCACTGTCAAATTGGAAGCATGTTTTGAGTGGATATCCTGAAGAGTTGTTCTAGGTCTAGTTCCATTATTTCTGTTAATGTCTCAGTGTGGAATAAGAAAAATAGCAGAAGACAATGGAAATACCTAAGCAAGGTTGGGCAAAGATCTATCAAGTGTGATGTGAGTAAAGCTGATCTTGCCACAGGGCACAGTTGGACTGGGCAACTCCTTTAGTCCTTGTTCTTATGCTGTTTGTGCATGTGGGTAAAAATCTTTGGTCCCAAGAGCAAGAGGTGGGAAGTTAGTCATTAACAACTTGCTTTTTGAATTTGCTTTGAGCCACAGAAACTCTGGAAAATATGGCCAGCTACCCCTTCCCATAGTCCTTGTAACCTTACAAGATAATTAATAATAGCAGAAGGCTGCCCTAAAGCCAAGGACCAGGGGAAAGATGATGATCTCAGTGCATTTCCTGCACAGCATTGTTGCCCAGAGCCAGCAGAGGTTGAGGTCAACTAACTTGGATTATGCACCAGTGTCTTTTAATTTTGTCTGCAATGAAATATGGACGTGCACAGACTCCAGAAGTGCCTGGCTGTGACACCCAGTTATCATGGGCTTCATAAAGCCCAGGTTAAATCCTCTAAGAGACCAGAGAAGAGTGCCTTGTCATCACAAATCTCGAGCCTGCCAGCACAGAGTGAACGATGAAGTCCTTCAATGCTTTACAGCCCAAGTCCCTGTGGGATTCCTTAATTATCCTTTACAATAATTAAGGCACAAACAATTGATATAAGAACCTCCGTTTGTTTAGAGTGAGCGGATTCCCTTCCCCCAAGGCTGGAGAAAGCTCAAACACATTTATACTCCAAAGCTGCTCTTCTCCAAAGGGGGATTGTTCTGCTTGGCTGGCAATGAAAGCCATCTCGGCACGGTGGCAGGTAGGGCTGTGTTAAGGCAGCAGTTGGGGGCCCACAGGAGCTACTTGATTACACGTTGGAACAGCTTCATTCTTCAAGGACTGGCATCAGGCCAATTAGTGCTAGAGGAAGACCGATGTTTTAACTAAGACACATCCATCTACACTGCAGCCTTAGAAACACGCTCTTGGCTGAGCAGGGACTGCCTGTACAGCTCTGTTTCGGATTTTCTAGAAAGGTCAAAGGACATCAGGCAGATGTACTGGAAACCTGAAAAGCATATCAGTGAAATTCAGACAAGTAAGATCTAAAAGTGTTCAGCACAGCCTTCACTTGACAATCTGCTAGAGATTTAAATGCTAAGAGCAGAACAGTTGCAGTTTGTAAGTATCTTTTAAGGTCCTCTCTATCCAGAAAATCCAGCCAGAAGGAAAGCAGCCCTCAGGAACCTGCAGACACTCAGCAGGGAGGGAATAAATGTACAGCAGGCAAAGCAACAAACCCAGCTACCTCAGAGAAAACCACAGCCCTGAAGGCAGGACCTGGGACACGTTCAGGTTCACAGTGGAAAGTGCCACCAGGCTGGAGCTGCCACTCCTGCTGGTGGCTCTCCAGAGCTCCCAGGTCTGCTGACCCTTCCCTTTCACCTTCCCACCCTTTCTGTGACCTGATATGAGACTTGTGCACTGGGAAAGAAGGAACCTGAGAGGCTTTTTTCCAATCGTTGACTTGACTCACAGGGTGTGTTCCAGCATGGAAGCCAAAGGCCACTCCAGGTTCACTGGGAATGGGAGGTGCAGATTCTTAGTAGAACTTTGGCAAGAAAGCTGCTTTTGTCAGTCTGCCTTGCAGCCAGCAAATGGGAGGGAACAGCCCTGAGATTCCAGATTCTTCCTAACACACACAGTTGTAAATGAGAGCCTCTGTAGCTTCTAACATTAGGCAATCAGTTACATTAGAAACAATAAATTAATCATCACCAGTTTTAAGATCTACAGTAAATATAAAAAAGATAATTTTAAAATACCCTAATTATATTACAAAATGCAGTCCTCTTAATACCAAGCTATAAAAGTTGGTTGCAGATTGTAACTGGGCTTCAGTTTTACAAGTTTTCAGTTTTATAAGCTACAAAGTTTGCTTTTTCAGAGAAGCAAGAAGACAGGATGGGGAAGGAGCTCCTGTTTCTGCAATGCACCAAAGCTGATCTGCAGCCAGGAGAAGGTTTGAACGTTACGTATTTACAGCACCAGCACGTAAACCAGGAGTCAGCCAGGGCAGCCCTGCCAGGCTCTGCAGAACAACTCTGCTCTTCTTCCCTCCAGGGATAAGCTCAACACTCAGATCCTAAGAGGGAAAATACTCCTGAAATTCACACCAGGCAGCTTTGAAGGTGTCAAACCCAGGTCTGTCACAATGCAGCATCTAGGCCATTGCTCCTCTGAGTATCACCCACTCGAATGAGCAATGAATGAGAAAGGTCCTGCATGCACAGGCACCTGAGGAGGGTTAAACAGTCCCTGATTTTGGGTATATCCATCTACATTTGTTGGCTGGACTTCCTTTATAGTCCATGGGCAATCACACTTGCAGGGTGATTGATCCAACCTATTTTAGAAGCCAGCTGCAAGTCCAGGTATCACATTTGAAGTGTTTCTTTCTCTTCATTGAGTACAAAAGAAGTAGAAAGACTGTTTCATACAGGGGTGCCATGTTGTAGAGATCTTCCAGTAGGTGAGATGATCCAGCCAGGCTGTGTAAGAGCAAGGGGAAAACTGCAAAGCTGAAAAACTCCTGCAAAGCATTTAGCAGCATCCTATGAGTTTAGTTTTCTAGTTTTGCACAAAGGCCTCAAAGATCCTGAAGTCAGGTCTGGTTTTCAAATTACTCAAATTTTCTCCCTCTGTTGGCAGGACTCTGTTAGAAGAATTGCAGAACCACAGTGCTTGTTCTCTGGACAAAATTTAAAAAAAAAATACTCCCTAAGTGGAGTTCTCTATCATCTGTTTGGTAATTAATTTCCTCATTAAATGTTGACCATGAGTTTACAATAAAAAGTAATTAAGAGAGGCCACAAGCTGCAAAGGTTGGATGAGCTTTTGAGCACTCCCTAATTGAAGGCCTTGCAGTGTGCCAAAGGGTAGTTGGAGCATCTTTCCAAAGGTGAGATCAACAATTTCCAGTGCAATGACAGCTGTCAGGACAAGAGCCTCGTTACCCTCAGCCCCCCCAGGGCTGCCTGAGCTGTCCCAGCACTGCCAGCCCATTTCCTGCTTGGCACATTTCAAATGGCTCAAGTCCCTTGGTAGTCCCATCTTCTAATTAGTCACTGGTTACACTGTCAGGTATTTTATTCCCAGAACTGTGAAGAAATGAGGAGCAGCTCTTAAATTCTCCAGAAAGGAATGGTTATCACTGATTCCGTGTCTCCTTTTCTACCCACAGGAGTCCCTGCTCCAGCAGCATGAAAGAATGCTATAAAGCACCTGAATACCTTCCTGCATGGTTTTGGTAGAAAACCCCAACTTTGTAAGGAAATGTGCCTCAATTCAAGACTGTTCTCACACATGTCTCCAATTATTTTCACTTTCCTTTAAAGCACCAACCTCTTGTTTACCCACATGAGAATCTCCTAAGTTCAAAGCTTATCTGCTATTTTTTTTTGCTGATACAAGTATTCCTTCCAGTGTTTACCCAGCTCATGCAAGCCCCTATAATTTTGTCAGTGTTATCTTTTCAAAGGTATTTTGTCTGCTCAAATACACTAAGTGTAAAACAAAACCAGAACCTGCATACAGTTTGAAAAGAAGAATGTAAAAGGCAATAAAGCAAGAACAGCCCAGCCAGGGCCTTTCCATGAGAGATGCAGGATATCTGGGGCTTAATTCTGACAAAGGCAACACTACAAGCAGTGGAACTAAAACCACTCCAGTGGGAAATATGTGTAAACTGGTTTTAAACTGCAGTACAATACAACACCTTTGATCTGAGGGCTGAGTTCAGACAGTACAAGACTGACAGAACAATATTCCTCCAAATATGTAAATGGCTGCTGCAAAGGGAAAAGGAATTACCCATCCTCTGGTGGGAAGGATTGGAAGACTAAGGTGCCACTTAACAGGTGAGGTATGAGGGAAAACTTTCTGCTAGAAGATGGGGAGTTTGTAGAATTTGAGTAATGGGAAATGGTCAGAGTAATGGGAATTTGAGTAATGGGAAAGGGTTGGAATAATGTGGACTGTCTTGGGACAGCTGATGGATAAGATGACAGTGTGATGTGCAAAGTATTTTCTAATCACCATCCCCTCAGAAAGTCAGAGTTTGACATATTCAAAATGTGGAACCAGCATCAATATCCAAAGCAACTCAAACCCTACTCTGAACTGCAAGTCTCACGATAGTTCATGGGTTTGCTTTTTTAAAGCCCCAGCTGCCAGATTCATGCATTGCAAAGCAATCTCATCTTTCATTTTAAAAAGTTATATTTCCACTTCTCAAAGCTGTGGAAAGAAGCCTGAAAAGATGAAGTGCCAGTATCCTTAACAGCTCCAAAGAGAGAAGGCAAATAAAAGGAATTCAAAGTACATTGGTTTAAGCCAAACTCATAATTTCTTTTTCCCAGGCCTGGCTTGTGATTTTTGAGAACTGGCATTTGGAAATGCTGGAAACACAAAACTCTTAATAAGGAACAGGGGGGAGTTACTAAGAAGCTTGAAGAAAGCTGTTAAGATTTGTTCACTACAGTAAAAACGTGAGCATTAAAGAACTGAAGAGGGAGATTTGTTAAAGGCTACCAAAATTCTGGTACTTTCTCACACAACAATCAGCTCCACAGTCCCTGGTGACTGAGCTGTGCCTCTCTTTGTTACAGTTTTGCCTTTAATTGTACATCAGCCTGATGGCTGGAACGTGACAAACTCGTTTTGCTTCCTGGGAAAGAGAGGGGCCTTTTGGGGCTATAGAGAGCCTGATACCTGTGACCAAAACAGTCAAACAAACACAGACAGAGGACAAACCCAGCTTTTGTATTCAGTGTCCATGGCCTGGTTTATTTTGCTCTTTTCCAGTATCTTTGTGGTGAATGATGCTATCAGAAAGCCTTTTTTCATGACTTTAGGAAGTATATTTTTATGATAAAGGAACAATTATGGAATTAATTTGTTTTTTAAACAAGCTTTTCTTACAGGAGTTTTTCTTTCTTAATGAGCTTGAATAGCAAAAACATTTCATCAAGCTTCTGTTGATGTACTTAAATATGTCCAAATAAATAGCATGTTTTCAAGTTAAGTAAATACCCACATATCAAATCTGGATCCTATTTAAGCCCCAAGAAAAATAATAATATTGTCTATCCACGCTGATGAACATGCTATAATGTATTATATATGCTTTGAGATTGCTAGACAAAAACCTACATATGTAACAGAATATGACTGAAATTCAGTCAGACATGTTTTCCATTCCTTGGAAACTGAAAATCCACAGCAGATCTTTAATTCTCCCACTAGGACAAAAATATTTCTTTATTGCCTCTTGCCCATCCACCAGCTGAAGGGATCTAACTCCACATGCACACTCTTATCTCCACACAAGCTGTACACTTTGGGGAGCATATGCTGAATAGATTAAATGAGAAAACAAGTTGTTGCAAATATTTTTTGCCTTAAAACATCCCAGGCAGTTTTTGATTGAAGATAACCTTGCATTTGAGTAAAGGAAGCATAATTTAAAAAATTAATTCATTTTCATGAAAGAAATTTAGTATTTTGTGATCGATTTCAATTTTACTGCACGTACAAAACTCAACTTCCCTAAAATTGCAAAATGTCTAATTGATAATACAGAGACAGAGACCATAGATCAAGTGATTCCTTTACCCAAGGTCTTTCTGTGCAGTGGTGGGTATTTATATTTCTAAAATTCCCTGCCTAGGCTTTCCAAAGAGACTGTGGAAAGTAAAGGAATGTGTAAAATTAAGGAGGGCACTGTTCACATTGCTCGTGATCACCCTGTGTGTGCATGCACAGCTGCCCCAGCACTGTCCCCTTCAGATGTGCTGCTGCATTAGTGCTGAAATACAACAAAATGCAAAACACTGAAATGCTTAAGAGGCTTTTAAAGAAAATGCTGTGACAACTTGGCCTGCACAGAGTGGGACCGTGTTTGACTACCTGAATTAGATTTAATCTGGCTCCCCCAGCGGTAATAATAATATAATATGCTGTAAAAAGGAGTCTAAAAATCTTAAATTGAATCTGTATGTTTGCTATGAAAGCGGCTTTGTCGGCTGTACATTACAAAATTTTAATATTTTCAGCAGGCAAGCAATACATCTTGTCTAGACACTGGTGAAATTTTCAGACACAAAATTATTTTAAATTCTAAAACAAATAATGCAGACTTCACCCCCCCATCCCTAACAGATTGTGGAATGTCATTTACTTTAAATCTGCAGCCAGACATCACATAGCCAGAGAAATTGCCTGTAAGAAAAATAGGCTGACACTTATCACTGCATACCAGGGGGACCAGGGGGTGATGTCAGCTCTCTCTGTTTCTCCCAGACAATTGAGCGTCCTACAAATCAATAAAAACAAGGTTTATTGGTATGTTTGCTTTATCACACTTGAGCCACTTTCATTGTCCTAGTGACAAAGTCTTCACAAATTGAATCATTAAACACAGTAATTGTGTTTCAAATACATTTTAGAGAGGAGGAAGGGAAGGGAGGGTGTAAAAGATTATTTGCTGCAGTATTTATGGCTGCAGAATTTAGGTTTGTAACAGTTTGCCATACCTATATTTTATTTTTCAATATGGAAAAAGGAGCAGGGGGAGGGGACAGAGGAGGGACCCCAGTAAGTGGAACAAACAGTCGCACTCAAATTTAGCCCGGCAAAGCTTTTAATATTTCGCTGAGCTAATGTTATATAAGGAATTTCTCAACAGCTCCTCGCGCAAAATGTCAAACTTATTTTAAAATTATTTTTGTAAAAATAGATGGTCTTGGAAAAAAAAAAAAATTAAAAATTGCACCCTGGAGTCGGGATCTAAGGACTGTTACCATCCTGGTAGTTAAAATAATTCCTTCCCGGGTGTTGCTCAGTCCCTTACGCAAGCCTGTAAACTCATTTCGCCCCAGCACTCTTTAAATCTTTGTCGCTCTTTGCATATGTGGTTGTGATTTACATGCCACCCACATTTAAAGAGGTATTGACATTTTCAAGGCGGCTATTTTAGCCCCTGGATTTTTAAATGGAATCAATCACACTTTATTTCTTCCCTCAGGAGCCCAGACCTGTGTTTGTCGCACGCCCACCTCTCTCTCGCAGCCCCAGGGGTGTCTCAGAGCCGCCCATGAGAACATCCAGCATCCCCTCAGCAATTCCAGCCAGGGATTGTGGAGCCCTGGCATGAGAACATCCAGAGACCCCTCAGGGATTGTGGAGCCCTGGCATGAGAACATCCAGAGATCCCTCAGCAATTCCAGCCAGGGATTGTGGAGCCCTGGCATGAGAACATCCAGCGTCCCCTCAGGGATTGTGGAGCCCTGGCATGAGAACATCCAGCGTCCCCTCATCCAGAGTCCCCTCAGGGATTGTGGAGCCCTGGCATGAGAACATCCAGCGTCCCCTCAGGGATTGTGGAGCCCTGGCATGAGAACATCCAGCGTCCCCTCAGGGATTGTGGAGCCCTGGCATGAGAACATCCAGCATCCCCTCAGCAATGCCAGCCAGGGATTGTGGAGCCCTGGCATGGCCGGCTGCCCCCAGCGCTGTGATTTCGGCCTCCCTGCCCTCACAGTTGCTATGCAGGCCGAGCTCAGATGGCAGGGCAGAACAGAGGCACGTTTCACAGGGGGATCCAGCATTATGCACAAAATGGGCTGTGACTGGCGCTCTGGGCCCGGGAGCTCCGTGTCAGTGGCATTGTTGGGGCTCAATGGCGCTGCCCTGAGCCGTGCAGGCCGGGGTCAGTGCCGGGCCAGGCCCATGGAGCTCACACAACGTCCACACGCTCCGAGCCTCGGCACTACGGCAGGGATTGCTCTCCACAATGGCGTTCGGGTTTATGTCTTAGCACCCTCTGGAGTGGGGAGGGGAAGGGGAGACAGCAGAGGCTCTGTTGCTGGAAAAGCCAGGCTTAGCTGCACCCACACAGCCACGAGTCTGCCTAAAGAGCCACCGTGCAGGTGACACGGGGAACGCTGTCCTTCCCCTGCATCAATCAGGGAACGCTTCTCCCTCCCCTGCTTTGATCTTGTTGCATTTTTCTTACTCAATTAGCCTGAAATGGAACACAGTCATGCTTCCAGCTGCAGTTTCCTTCGAGCACAGTGGTATCAGACCTTTCCACACATTATACAAATTGCACTTCATCGCTGAAAATCAAATCTAGGAGGCAATGATATCCACATAAAAATACTGTAAGGATGTACAAGTGCTTCCTACCCTGCCCTGTCTCCTAAGATGAATGGAGGAATGTCAGTCAGGAGCTCTGGCTCCTCCAGCAGCTCTCAGTTTTTTGGGGCTCTTCCCTACATTCCACTGATGCTGTTGGGAGTGTCAGCAAGGCAGTGCTTTAGGCAAAGCCAGCACAGCACACAGTGCCCAGCACACATCACAGCACTGAGCTCCAGGCACAGTGTTTGCAGACTCAACCCCATCTTGGCCAGCAGCAGAACTATAGCTGTGTCCTGATGTTTGGCAAGGATTCATTCAAGCTTCCTTCATCTCACACAGAAACAGCCTTGTATGGGCCCTGACAGAGATTTTTTTTAAAGACAGTTAATGGTTCATGATCCACTTTGATCCTGCCAGGTAAGGATGGACAAGATCAATGGACTTGCTTGGTGACTCTTCTCCCTTTCCCTTTCTAAGCTAGTTGAGGCAGGAAAAAGCTCCTGCTGTGTGTGCAGAAAATATTCTCCAGGAGCTCCCTGGGACCACTTCAAGTGTAAGGCAGAGCATCCTCCAGCCCACCCTGCTTCCACCCAAATCTGCTGCTGCAGCCACCAACTGCAACCTCGTGGTGATCCTGCAGCGACAGTGATTCTGTCCCCCCTGAGCTATTCACAGCCACGCCATTCATGGGCACTAACTATGGTAAAAGCCTTCTTGAAACTTAGAGGGGAGGGATATACATACATTGTTCATGTGTGTGAAAACAATCACCTGCATCTGGGTCATTCCTTCCATCAAACCATGCAAACCAAACTCAGCAAGCTCACAATAGACACATGGGCTTACTGATGGCTGCACCTTACGTTTTAAAAAGATCCTTGTGCAAACTGGCTCCCTTGGCTGTATGATACACCATTTATCTTGGAGCAGGTCTGCTCCAAAAGGAGAGTCTGGGTTTGGTGAGTCTGTCAGTGATGGCTCTATTTCCCAGTATATATTTACACTACCATCAGACTTGGTGAGTGGGTTTGCTGTCAAACTCGCGAAGCACAAACCTGACAGTTTGGTTTGAAGCTCCCTTCCCCACACTTGGGCCGCACGAGAACACTGAATAGATGCATTTGCTATAGGTTATAGCAATCCTGACAGTAGTGAATGAATGATTGCTCCTAAAAAGTACAGCTTGTTCTGACATTATCGCTCCATTGCATTCTAAAAGTGGCTAAACCAGAGACATCCTTCCCCATCTCTCCCCACCCCGCTGCCATTCAGCATCTCTTCTGCTTCACCAGCCTGCATTTCCACACTGGTGTGAAGGGGCTGTGGGTTTACACCAGTGGGACATGATGCCCAGTGGTAACATTTACAGCATAACAACCATTTATTTTTCCAGAGAAGGGTTTAGCTTATTGATGAAAGAAAAAGTATTCTACCCTCTTGTGTGTCTAAGTAGTCAACATCCCTAGTGAAATGAATAAAATTCTCCTAATCTGTTCCACTGGAGCCTACTTCTGTTACAACTGAAAGCAGGAAATGTTGCTGCAGACTTCCACGGGAGCAGCGTTTGCCTCATGAAGAAGAATTGGTTAAACATTGCATAATTTAGTACCTCCTGACCTAACAAAACTCCGAGACACGCTCCCCAGGAAAGCCACACTGTTTGTAGCTGGGAACAGCCTGGCTGGATCAGCAGCACTGGCAGCAATGAAAGGCTCTAAAACATAGATATGAAAAATGATTAACTGACTTCATATGACTATTTGTGCTTAAAATTAGGGCAAGCACTCGAGAACACTGCTGAATCAGGGCCTTGATTATTGGTACCAGTAATGAATGCAGACATTTGGGAAGGTATGTTTCACTGCTGCCATCATGTTTTATTTTTGGAGATGTTAAAGAAAGATATCAAGAAGATATAAAACAAGTAATTAAATTCCTGGTTTGTGTAATGCAGAGCAAATATTTGCTTCAAGTTTTATGGGCATCTTACAAATCAAAATCGTAAAGGCAGATGAGCTTTTGTTTAAAAAAGGCATACACTGATGGCTCAGCAGAAAATAATAGGAGTTTGTTTTCGGAAGAAAAAAAAATCCTGACATGAACCACAAATACATTTCATTAGGTGACACTAATAGGGGTTGTCAGGTGCCTTCAGTAACAGCAAACATCCTCTCATGTCTCAAGTTTGCGTGGAAGTCAAGAGCACAGACTTAGCTCAGATAAGATATTTGATTTGTGTTTGCTCAGGAAAAAGCTCTGACAGCTTAGCTAAAAGGAATTTGTATTGAATTGGAGTAAAACTTGGACTAGATAACAGCCAAGAAAATACCGGGGCTGGGCTGGACCCAGCATTAGACAATGGAAACAAGCTGGTGGACAAGTTACTGGGGAATAGTTACTGAGTACATTCTTTCTTTCTTTCTCTCTCACATGGACCTTGCAGAAAGTGAAATTCAAAATACCAAAACTGCCTGGTTTGGACACAGTAAAAAAATCGGTTTCCAAAAAGTACAACCCTACCATTTTCTTTCTTTCTTTCCCTTTTACTTGTATTAACACTTTCTTACCCCTCTACCCCATCTGCCTTGAGTTTGACCTAGTCAGAAATCAAAGGAATACAAAGCAGTTATTATGGTATAGTTTCAATACTATTTTCATGTTTAGGAAGGGAGTAAGGACAAACAAATACTTGGGTGCTGGAAAGGCAGAGTTTGAAGCTTTGTAGCTTTACCCTCCTCTCTCAGCTGAGCTCCTTGTGGATATTAAAACTCCATGGTTGGGCCTTTCTGGCAGGAGAAGGGAGGGCAGCCTGTGGTGGAGGTTTCTGGGCTTCCAGGTGTGTGGCAATCCAGCCACAGAGAATTCTAGAAGCACAAATTGAGACCTTTCAAATTTCCCACCAGGCACTGCAGGCATTCCTGGATTTAAATATTTTCCTTTTTTAGAGAAAATATTTCATTTAGGTTGATCTGGTCCTATATCCATTAGCTCCATAACATTTTATAAAATAAGGGAATTACTGCAAAAATTGTCCAAGATAGATCTTTTTTTACTTGCTCTATTATAGTTTATGCCCACATTAGATTTTCACCTCTCTGTTGACATCCCCAAAGCAGAAACCAAGGTTGGTATTGACATAATTTTGATATTTAACATACAGTTAGGTGCTCAAGAAAGACCCCATGAGCAATAAATTCTTTTCCTTGATAAATGAACCCTGTGGTGGAATACAACACATCCCCTCTTTGCCTCTGAATTCAGCACTATAGAGGACAAAGAGAAAAGGTGAGGTCTTTAAGAAGAGCCAGTGCTTTTATCAGGGCAGCTATTGCAGATGAAAACAAGGAAATAAAACATACTAATATATTTTCTGCTGTTCTGCTCTCAGGCAGGGTTGAAACAATGAAGCAGGCTAAGTAATGCACAGACCAGATGTGGATTTATAGCTGAAGCACCATCCTTTACCTGGCTGCACGTTGGCACTGCCACCCCTGCTCTACAAACCCAGCCTGCTGCAGATTTCCTCTCCCACATCACAGCACTGCTGAGGAACAAATCTGGCCATTAAGCATCCTCCCAGTAGCACAGAAAACACTCTGCTGTCCCCACGGAGCAGGTGAGACAGACTCTCTGCCATCATGTCTTTGAGCATATGGTCAACGGACAGAATTTGGGAGAGTTCCAAGGAAATTTGTACTTCCCCAGCTTTTGCCGTTTGTAACGCCGTAGTCCTGTGCCCTGGGGGTAAATAATCAACCCCATTTTCCTAATGAGGAAATTCATCCAAGGTCATATGCTAAGTCACTGGCACTGCAAGCTGTGAAATTCAGGTCATGGGCAGGAATTACCTCTGCTGTCTCTGCAGCTTAATTGCATTTCAGAAACTGCATTTATTTGGTATGATAATACAGCAGCACCTGTTGTAACGAGACAGTACAAGAACAGCAGCCAAAAAGAGGCAGAAATACGTCAAAGAAATGTGGTAAACAGTAGTAACTAATAGGAACTATAATAAGCCTCAAGAATTAGTAGCTAAGAATATTTCTGGGAAAGAGTATTATGGCAAAATATTACTGATCAAAGCCTGTAGACTCTAATCCTGCCAGTGCTTTCTTATATGCAGAATCATTTTAGAGGAGTCTCAGCAAATTCAGTTTAGTCCCAAATTATAAGGTTAAAAATAGTCTTTCAAAACTCTTTCTAAACTAGTCTAACTACACCAGTTCCAAATGTAAAGCTACCAGAGGGGCAAGTGATCCTGAGTCAAGACAAGAATTGGTCTTGTAAAACCAGCCATTCCTTCTTCTTATTCAGGCTTTTTTTTCCCTCCAGTTGTCATTGATTCTAAAACTTTATTGTGAATATAATCTAATTAGCTTTAAATTATACAGAGCTTTTGCACTGTCTTTTCATTATGGATACCCAAATTCTGCTTTTCTCAGTGCTCACTTTGCCAAAGCATCTAAGACCAAGAATTAAATATGTTATAAATCCAGGAGCAAATTCACAGAAACAAGGTGGGAAATGGCACTATCAATATCAGCAAATCTAGTGCACTTCAAAGGTGGAAGCTTTTTAAAGGAGGTATCTGGGTGGGTGTTTGCCCTCCAAATAAAAGACATTATCATTTGAGCTATGTCACAAAGCCAACTAAATATATACTAGATTAATGATGCCTAAGTGAGCTATTGAAAAATACTGAAAAGCAAGTCCTGAAAGTTCTTTACCCTCCCAGATCAAGCATATTCAATATCAGAGCTACTCACCAGTTTAAATGCATTTTGCTGCTCTCACAGAATCTACTTACCTTGCAGAATGCAATTTAGCTGAAAGTTTGTCTGGGAGTTGAGTGTATTTTCTGGAATTACTATTTTTGTATCCTAATGGGGAAACACCCCTCCTCAGCCAAAAAAAAGAACCCAGCAACCCACATTTTTTGTATCTAGCTACAAGTAGGCCACACTTCTGAGCTTCCCACCACGTCCTGGCTCTGGTGCCTGGAATGATCCTTTAGGCTGCAGGTACAGCTACATTTAGCTCCTGACCCCTCTGTACTCAGAGTCTTGGTTTATTAATACACCTATTCTTCTCTTCCCTGCTGGCCTTATTGATTTCCCTTTACTGTGAAATACTGAGGTTATTTTCAAACCTGTCTTACACCAAAACACTTAACTTTTCCCACTTGCACTGTACCGTGACAGACCTGCAAGTGTGAGATATGAATTAAAAGTCAAACCTGAAAGATGTACTGCACTAAAAAACAAAGTGAAACTCTCATTATACAATGTTTTCTCCTGAAGAAAAGTTTTAGAGTAGGATGCATGCTAAGTTAATTTTCCAGCTCTTCCTCTCTTGCTTGTGGAAACAGACTTTAGGTAGATGAATACTAAGTTTGTTAGAAGCAGCACCCACAACCAGAATAGTTTGATGGGAATAAATTTTTGTTTGTTACTGGAAAGGGAAGGGGTGAGAGGCAAACCACACGAGTAAAACCAGGCACCAGATGTTTGAACCTGGAGGTTCAGCTCATGGTAACACCCTGTCCAACTGCAAAACTGGCTTTGAACAGAATAAATCGAAATGAAGACAAGAGACAAAACCATGAAGACACAGTTCATGTTCCTAGCTCAAAACTTTCTGGACTTCTATGTGAATTTGATAAATTTGAAGCTTCCCTGAAGGTGATTACACTACCAAGTGCAATCATGTTTAGCTGATGTCCTTGTGCTGGTGTTAGAGGGATTTTCAAAGTGACCTTTTTCTCAGGAAAGAACACTTGTCAGGCTTTTAGGACCAAGGTGCACTTGGAAAATTGTTATCACAGCTGCAAAAATGTCATTGTTCTTGAAATAACAGGTATATTCCATGGAATTTCTCCTTGGTGCTATAGATCACTGCTGCAGGAGGCCTCTAAGCTGAAATGCCATTGCTAGTTTTATTGCCTGTTTTAAGTAGAATTTCACAGAACTCTCTGTTCTGGATATATCCCACCTGCTGGTATATTTTTGTTTCTAATGAGGGGAAGACTTGCAGCACATTAACCTTCCAGAGGAAAAGTATTTCATCTTTCCCTACCACATCAGCAACAAGACTCGTGACTTACATAATTTCTCCATCAAAAAGAAGTAAACGCAGTGGTATGGATTTTAAAAGGTGAAATAATTGCAATAGAGCCACTCTTGTTACCATCACAAGACATTTATAGCGAGAAACGTCACTTAAACAGGGAATGTTAACGAATTAATTGTGATTAAAGTCGCTCCATTCCTTGGAATACCCAAAATATCACACAGATTTCTCATCCACCTGCATTAAAACTGTGCTCCAACCCCTGTTCCCAGCTCACAGCCTGCTGCAGTGGGATTTAGCCCTGGGCACTGGAGAGCAGCTGGGAGCTGCTGCCCAGGACACAGCGATGCTGCAGCAGGATCCTCCCTCTGCAGGGGCCGCGTGCTCAGAGCCCAGAGCTGCCGTGGGCTGGAACGCTGAGACTTCACCCGAGCAGGGATCCTGCAGCATCCCCAGAGCCCAGCAAACTGCACAGCCCATTCAGCAGCTTTGGATAATGCAGCCATTTATTTTACTTATTTTCAGAGTTACCAGTTGGTTTTGGTTTTTTTTTTTCTTTTCTGTTGTCATGTTTGTGTCTGCAGTTCTTTTCTGTGGTTGCAGAAGAGGCTGGAAGCTCAGACCCCTGGGCTCTCCCTGCTGTGCCTCTGTCTGGCTGGCTATTTATAGCCTTTCTCTCACTAAATTGCAGAAGTTTTGAGAGTTTTGCAACTGCATTTTGGGGACAGAATCCTGAAATGTTTACTGACAGGCAAAATTTGAGCGAGTTACAGATATTTTTTGTGTCAACAGGAGTATATATGAAAACAAAATTTTAAAAAGCTTAAAATTATTTTTATCAAGTTTTAAAGTGCCTTTCATTCCATTAAGTAGTACATTTTCAGAGGAAAAAACTTGCTGTTTTCCTGCTCTGTAAGAACAGTCACTAAACCCACATCTACCAGTCCAGAGGATATAACCCACAGGGCTTGCAACTACTTTCCATACTGCTGTGCAGGGAGAAAACTGAAATATATAAGAAACTGAGGACCCTGCAGTTAAAGCTCTCTAATTCTGCTCCATCCCCACCACACCTCCCATTGTAACTGCTGTATCCATAATCAGAGAGTTTATTTTCCCTAGCTCCACTTTGATATTATTCAAATCTAAAGAAATCCGAAGTTTTAAATAACAGGGAGGACAAATTGTGCTTTCAGAGAAAGGAAGTTGGGACTCCTGCTTGAACAGATGTTAAGAATGTTTCTGAGTGTGCTAGACTCATTTACGAGTCTCTTTCACACATTTGAATCTTGGGGACATCAGCAGTTTGTTCAATATTTTCAGCCTCCATCCTAAATGCCACACTGGGAAATGAGAGGAGGGAAAAGAAAAAAAAAAAAAAAAAAGAGAAAAAGGAAAAAAAAAAAGGAAAAAAAAAAAAAAAAAAAAAAAACCCCCACACATACAGAGCCAATCTTCCATCAGTGTGACAAACTGCAAGCAAGAATCACAGCAAAATAGTCAAGCCAGACAGTTGGTAAGATAGAATCAGGCTGGAAAAATAGTGCAAGATGATTTTAACAGACAGATGAAAGTAGTCACCTTCTGGACTGTGCTCCTGGGGCGAGTTCACAAACATAAGGTTCTCCCTTTGGAGAGAGGATGGAAGTGGCACTGGCTCAGCACTGCTGGGGCTGGCTGTGGTCTCTGCAGACATGACGTAAAGACCAGCCTGAGCAGCACCTCGGGCTCTGATTCTCCTTTCTCCCAGCAGATTTCAGTCACCTTTAGCAATGCTCTCCGGGTTCCTGGGCTGGAGATACAGCAGGAAGAGAAAGCATCCTTTTATACCAACTTAACAGGGGGCTCAGCTATGTTCAGAACAGAGTGATACAAAACCATAATTAATGGCAGGGCAGCAGTTCTGAATCAAAAGAATGATTGGCTTTGGTAGATGATAAAACTCAGCCTCTTGAGTCTCTCCAAAGCCCACTGATGGGCACAACTCTAGGAATGGACTAGCCAAGCAATAAGAAGGTTTTCGTCTTGTTAAAAATTCCAAAAGGAAGGAAGAGAGGTCTCTGTGGAGGCTTTGCAAGATTTAGTTTCTTTCCTGTTCAGCTTTTCTTCTGTCCTTTATTGGTGCAAGCAGTTAGATTTGTGAAAGGTTTAATATTGGCAGTTGTTATGGAATTCCTCACCAGATTACTGGAGATCCCAAAAGACCAGCTGCACTTTGTTGTTCCCCTGAGCAGACCACAAGCCATCAGCACTGAGTCTCTTCATGCTTTGCAGGGTTCTGTGCCTCAGCAGGAAGAACAGAGAGGTACTCAGAAAGCCCAGAAAGAACCATTCTTGGTTCCAGGCAGCTATTGACCTACCCCTTTGAAAAAGTCACTTCCCTCATCTTTGCTTTGTTTCCCTTCTCATATTCAGTGTGTTTGGTTTCTAGAATAAAGTTGCCTTGGGTAGGTATTTCTCCACCCATGTTCCTCTAGAAATGACAGTTTAACTTTGCTTCTGTACTGAGCTGCTGAAGAATCATTTTTGTCAAGCATCCTTCTTTCCTGTCCTTCTGTTATAAAGCCTTCTGGTTTATACCAGAACACTAATGAGATTCTCCTGCCACTGCTAATTTCAGAAGGCTGAAGCTGGTGCACAAAAGAGACACTATCAGATAATTTGCTCTCCCTCCTACATTGACAAAATATAACACCAGTTTTGTGTGAGATTTCCTGTTTTCAGCTGGAAGCATTTCACCAAATTTAAAACACACACCAAAAGAACTTCAACAAATATTTTTGTTTGGGTAGAAGGTTTCTTGTCCCTGGTGATTTTCCATCCTACTCTGAGGGCCAGCCCTTGAGCAGTATATTATCAGTGACAAGGCACAGTAGTTGTGGATAATGGGGCCAATTTTGCTCTCAGGCAACCCCAGTGACTTCATTGTCTGGTCTATCTGATGAGAGGGTAGAGGCTGGTAGAATGACTCATCAAGAAAAAAAAAGAAATGGGAAAAAAAGCAAAGGCAGCCAAGTAAAGACACAAGGCTGTCATCTAAGGATAATTTAAATAGCAAGAGAGCTTCAAAATGCAGCAAGGAGCCAGAAATCTCTGCAGAATGGGGCTCAACAAAGAGCTGTGGTGCTGTGATCCACAGTGTGGAGCCAAGGGTTATTTAGCTTTGGCTTTTTTGTTTGTTTGTTTTGGTGGGGGGATGGGGGGTGCATCTCTTTTTGGCTTTTCTTTCAATAAAGGCAGTCTCTTCTTTCTTGTTCCCAAAGAGCCAGTTTCTCCTCTTTCCCCTGAGCAGCCAAGAAAAGGGAGCTGCATTTAGCCCCCTGTCTGTGCATGTTAACTTGGGGCAATAACAACTCCTCCCAGTCACTGCCTTTGTTAGATAAAAGCTTTTAAATTTCTGCTTCATGACCAGCAGGGGAGGGGGGATTCTGCCCCTCTGCCCTGCTCAGGTGAGACCCCACCTGCAAAGCTGCCCCAGCCCTGGGCCCAGCACAGGCAGGACCTGGAGCTGCTGGAGAGAGCCCAGAGAAAGCACCAGGATAATCAGAGGGATGGAGCAGCTCTGCTGGGAGGACAGGCTGGGAGAGCTGGGATTGTTCACCTGGAGAGGAGAACATTTGGGGTGACTTCAGTACCTGAAGGAGCCAACACGAAAGATGGAGAGAGACATTTTTCAAGGGCCTGGAGTGACAGGACAGTGGGGAATAGCTTCAAACTGAAAGTGAGGAGGTTTAGGTTCAATATTAGGGAGAAATTCTTCCTAATTTTGAGGGTGAGGGTGCTGAGGCCCTGGCACAGGGTGCCCAGAGGAGCTGTGGCTGCCCCAGCCCTGGAAGTGTCCAAGGCCAGGTTGGATGGGGCTTGGACAACCTGGGACAGTGGGACGTGTCCCTGCCCAGGGCAAGTGGAACAAGATGGGCTTTGAGGTCCTTTTCAACCCAAATCAATCCATGATTCTGTATTATTACTTCATTCTCAGGAACCAGAAGGCCCCAAACAAGGTCAGGATCCCTCCTGCAATGCACTCTGCAAACCCCTGCTGGGAGACAGCCCCAGTTCTTAAAGCATTTAAATAGATACATCAATGAAACAGAGAGGAATAAAATGGCCCACAGCCAGATTAGATGAGCAAGACATTTAAATTCCCAGTGCTCTCAGTCTCCTGCCCAGTGTACTCGGTTCCAGGTCCTCCTTCAGGGGTACAAGGCAAGCTGGCGAGAGAAGCAGCCCAGGATAAACTATTCTGCCTGTCTCTAAAAACATTTTAAAATGTCTTTAGCCTGAGCTGGCTGGGAGTTGTCTGGTCACCACAATCAGCAAAAAACTTAGGGAGAAAAGCTACAATATTTTTCCCCAGAGAGTGGGAAAAATTCTGCAAGTCTTTCGTTTTCTCAGCTCATCCCACTGCATCTATTTACTCAACTCAGGAAGATTTGAAGGAACATGAGTAAAGGACTGGAAAATTACACTGAAAAAGAATCAGAGTAATTAAGCGTCAGGAGAGCCAACACCACAAGAAACAACAACAATAAAGGAAAAATACTTGTGGGTACTTAGATTGATTCTAATTAATGTTTGAGATTCTGAAAAACATTTCCAAGCTGAAAGTTTGTAATGTTACCTCAGGCCCACTTAAAATTTTTACAGTACCTTTATAAAATCCTGAAATGGGATTTAATGGCATTAGGAGTCAGAACAGAGACAACACTACTGAAAAAGATCGACGACAGAACATTCATAGTCTGAAAGTATCTGAGGAGTCGTGCTCTAATGTACAAGATGCTTGAGAACATACTGCTGGTATTCTGGAGTTATTTAGATAATGTTCTGATTGTGGCTTGAAGTCAGTAATAACAAGCCATATGTTCACTTTTTCTGAAAAATTATTCTTTATTAATTCTATCAATAGTTACCCTGTGAATTTTAAGGCAAAAAGCGTCTAATTTGTGCCTATGGCATTTGAATAAATTCCAGTTTACTTTAAAGGTCAGCTAATACTATAAGGGCTCTTCAGAAGATTTCTTACTATGAATGTATTGGATACATCTCTAAACTTTATTCCACTTATTATTTTATGTACCAGTAATAGATACAGAAATCTGGTTTGATTTAACTTGAACAGAGATTTCCCTCTACAGAATCCTCCTCAAAAAGGAGAGAAAATACTACATGAAATCCAGAGCTCTTGCCAACCCAAACCCTTATCAATTGGTTTTAGATGGAATATCTCAATTAACAAAGCTGCAAGTCCAGCTGTCCATTACCTTGGCTTTCATATGCAGATAAAATCATCCTAAAGGATGCAGAAAATCTACTTTAACACCTGAGAACCCAAGCACCTGAGCTAGGGTTTGGCCATACTGCTAGCTTGGGGACCTAAAACCACGATAGGGGGATGCATCTCCTCCATGCAGGGGATTTTTCTACATCTCCTTCCACCCAATTTATGTTGAGTCAGGACCAGGTTTGGTGGTTTGCCATATTTTATCTCATCCTCAAACCAGAATTACTACAGATAACTACATTCAGTTTGAAACTCAGTCTTTTCATTTAGAACAAAACCCAAGAACAACAAAAAACCCAAATAAAAATGCAGCACTTGGTGATAATCTCTCTCTAATCATCAAGGACACTTACTGTTTGAAAAATCTTGCATACCCAAAGTAATGATCCATGTAGGACAGAAACCCCAATGTTCTCAGCACAGTAAAAGACAATGCTTAACAAATAATAATAGTTATTACTAAGTCTTATGCACCATTGCACTTTCTAATATTGCCTTGAAGTGAAAAGGACACGATGATGTGATAAGAAAAGCTCTTCCCAGGCTATTTCCCTCTCTAATGGAATCCCCAAAATCCAGAAATATCAGACCAAACCTTGTTTGGGGACATTTCCTGTTTGTTTGTCACTTAATTAATTTAACATTTATTTCAGAGACGTAACCCCTCACGTTAATGTGACTCAGAGTACACCCTGTGCCAAGCAGGACAGACACACTGGAGATTCCCCTTCATTCCACATCTCCAAGGACAAGGGTAGTGAGGCAACATGGGGAAACCACAGCTTTGCTCATTATTGTGGCAGCCAGGTACCAGCACTCAAAACTTCATTATTTACAGGACAGCAAAGAGATTTCATTCAGAAGGAAAACAAAAATCCTCCCAAAGCATTCGGGATGCAGGAAAACCGAGCGCATCTGTTCCACCAGCGCAGACATTTGGCTGTTGGAGTTTTGGGTCCCTTCTAACAGACTGGGGAGTGCTGCAGGGTCTCAGCTGCCCTGGGAGCAGCAGGGAATGCTCAGGGCTGCTCCACGCTCAGCTGCTTCCTGCATGGACACACAGACACGGTTGGACGGGCAGCAGAGGGACAGACAGCGGGATCACAGCGGCTGTGCACCCACGGGACAGTGGCAGTGACAGTGGCAGGGGCAGTGACAGTGGCAGTGACAGTGGCAGAGACAGTGGCAGGGGCAGTGACAGTGGC